>BMAC01000102.1:1528753-1544861 GCA_014905375.1 Phtheirospermum japonicum | reverse complement strand
TGCCGTACCTGCATCTCGCCGCTGTGAGGGCCGTTGCAATTGCCGAAGGAGACAGGCTGCTTTCCCGCAGTGCCGCTGCCGAGTGCCGCACTCTGTCGTCGCTCCTTCGCCAAAGCTCTAGCCGGGTTTCAGCCCGTCGCCGTCCGCTGTCCACCGTGCCGTGAGGTGATGAAAACCGGTCCTTGTGTGTGTGTATGTGATATGCGCATATGTAACATATATATAGTATATGTGTGTGTGCTGTGTGTTATGTTGCTGTAATATATATATATATATGATATGTGTATGTGAAGTGTGTGTGCTGCATTATATGTTATGCATGTGTGTGAATTGCATGCATTATATATATAAACATGCGTATAGTATATATAGATATATTATACATGCATGTAGTATATCATATATATATATGTATATTGCATGCATTATATTATATTGTTAATATTTGTTGCATGCTGTATATATATATATATATATTACATATATGTATTGTTATATATAAGTTTAGTATATTAATATATATATATATATATATATATGTATATATAATTGTTATATATATATGATTGAATAGAAACCGACCATGCTTATTCGATTTTGCGAAAATCAAATTGTTTCTATTTATTAAAAGCAATTAAAACATTGCCAGTTATAAGACATAATAACACATGACTAATAGTTTACCATCATCAATCAGGTTAGAGATCGGACTAGCATGAGAAGGAGTACGTCGCGCCACAAAAATCTAGGTATTTGAATTAAAAGAATCAAACTCAACCTATAAATGTGTATCTGATGCAGAATCATCAAGAATGTCAACAGCAACATTCATTGACATTTTCAAGTCGAAACTTCTTGGGGTGTTAGTAACACTACCAACAACGTTCACACTAATATTAGTGACAACATCTCCCTTAGTCTTCAAATTTTCTCCATACTTCTTCCTCTTTTTCCAGAAAACGAAGTCTCTCTACTTTTTAACTCCATCAATATAGGCAAAGGACTCAAAAGCGTCAACACCATAGCCTGGAGTTCATTTGGACTTGTGAGATAACATCATGTAATTAGGCTAGGAGATTCACGAATAAGAACAAATTTTGGAGGAGGCTCCACATCGATCTCATTGTCCTTGTCATTTTGAAACAAGACAATAAATGATGCGATTTGTTCAGCAGTGGAAACTATGGGGGTGGGTGAAACACTGATATGCGAGAAATTGTGTGGTAATTAATGATTTAAAAATACATCTTTGAGCGTTTCATATTGTCATATATATTTATTTCTCGCTTATTTGTTCTTGTGAGTGGACGAGCACCAATTGTATGTTTTTCATCTATTTTGCAGTATTTAGTGCTCGATTGATGAGATGATGATTGCAGGATGGTTTGTGGATTGACTTCGGTGGAAAAACAACGAATTTGATAGTTAGCAAGTATCTTAGCGGTTTCTCTTACTGCTAACTCCTACCGCTAAGCTCTTAGTGGCCCTATCACCGTTGTTCTAACCGCTAGGAGGTGACAGAGAGCTCCCAGGATGCGCTAACGGTGAGATTAACGGTAGCCGGACCGTTAACTCAACCGTTAGGAGACAACAGAGAGGTTTAACGACAAGGGTACCGATACATTTATCGTTAGAACAACCATTTGGAGGCTTCAGAGAGAAGTAACGGTGAGCCTAACGGTAGCCTTTACCGTTAGCGCCAACGTTAAGGAAAGACAGAGACGATCGACGACGGGTTAACGATAGCGTTAGTGGTTACCCTAACCGCTAATGGGCCCAAAATCCTATTTTTGGAAGGAAACTTCTTCTCCAAGTCTTGAAAACTTATAAATACCTTCCATACTTCAACAAAAACAGGAATATACACATACCTAGGTTTCCAAGGCACCAAAAAGAGTCAGATTTATCCATCCATCAAGAAGATTCAAGATCTAAGCTTTCTTTTCCCTTCTTATTCTAGAACTATGTTTTTCTTATTTATTTTTCTTTTGTTATTTCATGAACTCCATGAGTGAGTTGTTATTTATTCCAGTCCTTGTGACGTTGAAACCTTCGTGAGATTATGTTCTAATTAATTTCCGTAATATCTATTTTGTTCTTCATATGAGATTGTTTGTGTTATTCTACTTTCATGACATGATTGCTTAATCTCTGATTTGGATTGGCCACCTATATTAGGGGTTGGTTGTCAATGGCTAGAAATAGGGCTGCTTCCCGTGTAATTGTCGTGGTTTCTTTTTCATTGTAGCAACTAATGGTCGCGCATCATTAGGGGTAACACAACAAAAGTTTATTAAATCGAGCTTATGAGTTTATTACTTAGATTACCCTACTTTCCTGGTTTCTAATGCTTTTATTGGATTAAGTCTAGAGAGCTTATTCTATGTTATTCATTAATTAGGTTTAATTGAAGAGCTTATTTTGATTAAATATTCGGTAAGGGCAAATTCGAGTAGTAGAGCTTGTTGCTATTTATGGCTTTTAGTTTCATATGATGAGTGATTTATGATACTACAATTGGTTAGATGAATCGATCGAGGATGAAAACTAAACTTGGACTGGAGTTTTCTCATTATTATTAGTTTCTTATTAATTCTCTACTTGTTCGTTTTGTTGATGCTATTTACTTTGATTATTATTTTTTCTTGTTTATTTGGTTATTTAGTTCTCTTTAGTTAGTTCATTATCTCTTACCCCCTTTATTAGTTTAGTTAGATACGAATAACCACAAATTAATCCTCACTCCCTGTGGGATCGACCCCTTGCTTACCGCTTCTACTAGTTAGTGGAGGAAAGTTAAGGAAAAATTAATAATGTTAATATTATCGCATAACGATGCGCGATCAAATTTTGGCGCCGTTGCCAGGGAGTGACGCGTATTAAGTTGTGATTTTTACGTATTTAGTTAGATATTATTTTCATAAAAAAAGTCTTGTTTGGGTTTTGCGGGTGCAGGAATTTGAAACCACGTAACTATGGCAAGAGGCGGAGAACGCACGTTGAAAGAGCTAGCAAATCCGGTTCTCCCACATCAACAACTGTGCATCACATTTCCAACCATAGAGGATGCTACATTCGAATTGAGATTAGGCTTAATCCACCATCTACCGTCGTTTTATGGAATAGGTGGCGAAGATCCGCACAACTACTTGAAGGAATTCCATGCCATATGCACGAGCATGAAGCCCGTCAGAGTAACTGATGACAAATCAAACTACGGGCGCTTCCATTTTCACTGAAAGACCTGGCCAAAGATTGGCTCTATTACTCGCCATAGGGATCCATCACCACGTGGGGAGCGTTGGAAAGAGCATTTTTACAGAGGTATTTTCCCGCTTCACGAGTAGCTAACCTCAGTAAGGACATTTGTGCAGCGAGGCAATCACAGGGGAGACATTGCATGAGTATTGGGAGCGATTCAAGAGACTCGTCGCTAGTTGTCCGCAACATCAATTGGGCGAGCATATGTTGATAAAATACTTTTATGAGGGTTTATGTCTCATGGATAGAAACACGATAGATGCAGCGAGCGGAGGCACACTCATGGATAAGACACTGACGGCAGGAAAAGAGTTGATTTTGAACATAACAGCAAATTCCCAACAATTCGGCAGTCATGATGTTTCATTAAATTCGGTAAATGAGGTAGGCACTGGTTCGTTGCAAGATCAGTTAAATGATTTAATATTCGTGATCACTAGATTAGCCACGAGGGGACTTCCTAAGGTTCGACCGTGTGTACTTTGTCATACATTGGATCATGTCACCAATGACTGCCCAGCATTACATGACAGGATTAAAGCAAACTCTAATGTGGTGGGGACTGGTAACTGGCAAGAGAGGAATTACAATCCATATTCTAACACTTACTACCCCAGATGGAGAGATCATCCAAATCTCAGTTATCAAACTCAACCAGAGAATCCCTTCAACAATCAAGACCAGAGACCACCTCAGAATTTCCAAAGGGGGCATAATTTTTGAGACAATTTAATAACCTGCCGCAAGCAGAAGACTCGTCCCCATCACTCTAAGACATGATGAAAGCCTTGGCAACGAACACCTTTAAACTTCAGCAGAAGATGGACGAATATCAGCACGACACTCGATCCAGCATAAAGAATCTATAAACTCAAGTTATTCAAATAGCGGATCACATAAGCCAACTGGATGCGCAAGGAGGTGACGGATTTCTTTCTAACCTAGAGAAAAAAATGGAGAATGATAGTGTCATTATGTTGCAAAGTGGGAAGAAGCTGGAAGCTCCGGAGAATCCAACACTTGATTCGGAGGATGAAGACGAGGCAGAGATAAGAGCAACGGAGCAGACACACGCCGATATCGGGTCACCTGATAACAGACCACCCGAATCTACACACAATGTCTATAATTCCATCATTTTTACTACTAGGTCCGAGCCATTACCGTTTCCATCATGGATTCAACACCAAGTGACGGAGGACATGGAGACGCATGTGAGAGATATTTTCGAGATGGTGGAAACTAATATTCCTCCACATGAGGTGATGGGCGAAACCATTTTTGCTAGTTTTTATGAGAAGTCACCACAAAGTCGAAGAGAACTAGTTGAGCAACCGGTTTTAAAACGAGCAAAGTTTAAGGAGGTTGAAATCACGAAAATTACATTCACTTTGAGACCTCCACCGAAACCCCCTGAACTGATAAATAGGGGGAAACACGTTGAGCCAACGACGTTAACAAAATGCGCTTTTTGGGAGGCAAGCCAATTTTTACATTGTTTTATCTTTGTTCTTTTTCTTTCTTTCTATCTCACAGTTGAAGAAGGGAGAAAGGTTTGGTTGAAGAATTTTGATAATTGGGCTTATTTTCTGAAGAAATATCGTCATGGTTGGCCAGCACCGGAACCTTCTCGCCATTTTCTCCGGTGATTTCTATTCCTTATCATCCCTTTTATTGGATATTTCTTTAATTATTAGTATTTTGTGCTCGCTTGAGGACAAGCTCAAGTTTAAGATTGGGGGAGTTGGGAGTTAATGGTCTATGATGTGTATGGTGATGAATTTCTTGAAAAAATTTGTATTAATTGTAATCACTTGCATTTCTTGGGCGAATTATGTTTCGGTTAAAGTCTTTAAGCATCATTTGATTTAGGGATCAAGAGCATGATTGTTAGTACGTTTGTGATTCATATGTGGGGCGTCAATTCTAACTTGTTTGTGTTGTTGAGGTGTCCTTGTGGTTACCGTACTCAATGCGAGTTTGTGTGGGGTCTTGAAGTTGGCGGTTGTGTGAGAATACTCGTTAGTTGGAACATAATTTATTGAAATCCGGTTAGAGAAATACCGTCAAGTTGTAGTAAAAAAAAAAGAGAAAAAGATTGAGGTGCTGAAACAGCTGCCTATCCGTGGTTTACCAAGTACGTTTCACTTACACTACGGGCGAATCCCAACGAAGATACGCTAAGCAGCCTGGAAAATTCACACGCTTATGCTTATACTCAAATGGCGCACACTTATCTCAAATCAAATAAATCGAAGGTGAAGCTCAACAAATCAAATTCCTCCTATTCAGCGCATGATCTTAATTTTCAAGTCAAGAACGGTAGTGAGGACTGCAAGCCTCAACAAGAAAAAAAAAAAGAAGAAGAAGAAGAATAAATAAATGGGGTGACGAGATATTTGATCGCAACCAACAATGGATAGTATCCAAACCATCGAGTAACGAGGTGGCACCATAGTACATTGATGTGGCGTATATGAAAAGGGGTTGCCAATCTACTGGGGTCACCTTGGTCGATACGTGAAATACTTGCGATTTCTAGAAATATGAGGGTGTCTAGAGTCTGGATGAGTTTCTTAGAGAATTCCAGTGACTTACTAGTGTTATGTGTGTTTTGTGCTTTAATTTTATATTGCTTGAGGACAAGCAAGGGTTTAAGTTTGGGAGAATTTGATATGCGAGAAATTGTGTGGTAATTAATGGTTTAAAAATACATCTTTGAGCATTTCATATTGTCATATATATTTATTTCTCACTTATGTTCTTGTGAGTGAACGAGCACCAATTGTATATTTTTATCTATTTTGCAGTATTTCGTGTTGGATTGATGTGATGATGATTGCCAGATAGTTTGTGGATTGACTTCGGAGGAAAAACAGTGAATTTTCCAGTTAGCAGTCATCTTAGCGGTTGCTCTTACCGCTAAGATCTTAGCGGCCCTATCACCATTGTTCTAACCGCTAGGAGGCGATAGAGAGCTCCAAAGATGCGCTTACGGTAAGATTAACGGTAGCCGGACTGTTAATTGAACCATTAGGAGACAACATAGAGGTTTAACAGCGGGGGTAAAGGTACATTTACCGTTAGAACAACCGTTAGGAGTGTTCAGAGACCAGAAACGGTGAGTTTAACGGTAGTCCTTACCATTAGCGCCACCGTTAAGGACGGACAGAGACGATCGACGACGGGTTAACGGTAGCATTAGCGGTTACCCTAACTGATAACCATACCGCTAACGGGCCCATAATCCTATTTTTGGAAGGAAACTTCTTCTCCAAGTTTTGGAAACTTATAAATACATTCTGTACTTCAGCAAAAATGGGATAAACATACATAGGTTTCCAAGGCACCAAAAGGAGTCCAATTCATCCATCAATCAAGAGATTGAAGATTGAAGATTCAAGATCTAAGCTTTCTTTTCTCTTCTTATTCTAGAACTATGTTTTTCTTATTTATTTTTCTTTTGTTATTTCATGAACCCTATGAGTGAGTAGTTATGTATTCCAGTCCTCGTGACGTTGAAACCTTCGTGAGATTATATTCTAATTAATTTCCATAATATCTATTTTGTTCTTCATATGAGATTGTTCGTGTTATTAGACTTTCATGACATGATTGCTTAATCTCTGATTTGGATTGGCCACCTAAATTAGGGGTTGGTTTTCAATTGCTAGAAATAGGGCTGTGTCCCGTGTAATTGTCGTGGTTTCTATTTCACTGTAGCAACTAATGGTCGCGCATCACTAGGGGTAACACAACATAAGTGTATTAAACCGAGCTTATGAGTTTATTGCTTAGACTGGCCTATTTGCCTGGTTTCTAATGCTGTTATTGGATTAAATCTAGAGAGCTTATTCTAGGTTGTTCATTAATTAGGTTTAATCGAAGAGTTTGTTTCGATTAAATATTCGGTAAGGGCAAGTTTGAGTAGCAGAGCTTGTTTCTATTTAGGGCTTTTAGTTTCAAGATCTAACGTTATTGTACTAAGGTATCCACAAATTAATTCTCCGACTGCAAGACCTAACGTCATTGTACTGAAATCGTGAAGAAAGTTAGGAAATTTCACGAAAGCTCAAGAACTCCTAATCTCAAAATCAAGAGGATTTGATTATGATGTTTCTCTAAAAAATCTCTACTCTCACTTATGACTTTATGTTATATTTATACTAAGGTACATAAGAGAACATTAATCTTAAAAAGGGTTGGACTGTCCAAGACGTGGGCTCAAAACAGTTTTGGCCCAAGTAACTTTATTAATATAACATAGATAATAAAATAAAAATCTAATTTAAAATAATTTTTATCAAATAGAGATTAACATCATAATTATTAAATATTACAATTCCAAATTGAATATTTATTACTTTCTTAATACTCTCTTAAGTCGGAAAAGTAATTGCATATAGTCTGACCCTATAAGCCTTTATATATGATATCAATCTAATGATGATTCAAACAAAACTCCTAAACGGCTTAGTTGGACGAACTCAATGTATAAAGAACATTCAATTGAACTCAGCGAATTATAAACTTTATACAAATCTTTGGTGAAATTCCTTTCATTTCGAATCACTCGATTCAGCTTAAAATTTATCCAAGTGTCTATCTCAATGGCTTAATCAATTTATCTCATTTTTATTAGTGACAACTAGATCATACTCATTTACTATATTGAATATGTCTCTTGCATTGGCTAATAACTTTAGTAGACCTAATGTAAAGATTATGAGTGATTTCTCTCGAAATTCCAATCGAGAAATAAATTCTTTCTTGGCTCAATTACCACATTCATTTACATCATGATGTACCCAACACAAACCATATTTACCCCTAAAATGAGTGAAATCACTCAGTAAACAAGGTGTGTATTGACCTCAAGTAAAAGAATTATCACATGCTTTATACACTAATAAGTTTATAAACATACAATAAATAACTTATCAGTAGGGTTACCAATACTTTCTAAAGTATTCATGTGTCCACTCTACGGGAACATTTATATGAATAATCACAAACAATAAAAACAATAATTCAATAACCACATATATAATAATATATATAATATTTGTGATCAAGTATAATAACTTTAATTTTGATTCTTTCTAAAATATTTATACTTTCATTTATTTCCGTTTAATAAAATGGCGGTCTAATGAAATATTTTCCATGGTTCTGAAAATCGGACCGTATCGGACCAGACCAGCCGGTCCAACCGGTTCAACCGGGAACTGGTCATCACAACGGTCCGATTTTCATGTTAAAATCGGGAGGCTTTGGAACCGGTACAAAACCGCTCAAACCGGTTGGACCGGTGAACCTGTACCGGTTCAACTCCATTTTTTTTAAAACTATTTTTTTATTTTTATATTAAATAAAAGCTGACTTTTTATATTAAATAAAAACTAACGGGTCTTATTTTTTTGGAGTACAAATAAATACAGAATATGATAATTAATTTTATTTCATTTTTAAGTTGTTAGACTTGGAGCGATGATATTAACTTGATCTATTTTTATTTTATTTCTTTTTATTGTAGTTAATTAAACTACATTTTTCTATGTTGTATTGTGGTTGATGAACTCATATTTATCATATATTCTTGAATTGAAAGAGATTTTATAATCATGTTTTTTATGAACTTAATTTAACTTATTTATTTATAACATGTTTAATAGCGATATATATATATATATATATATATATATATATATATATATATATATATATATATATAGTATTATTAAAACCGGTTCGACCACGTCCAACATCGGTTGGACCTGTAAACCACTGAACCTGTAATTTTACCGGTTCGATAACCGATCTGATTTTTCAGAATAATGATATTTTTCGTACAACACAACCATCTGATATATTAATATTCGAATTAGTGAAGGGTGAGAAAAATTTTGGCAACGCTCCCGCTAGAAACAAGGAGCAATGGAAGAGATTCACGGAACATTCACGGAAAAAAAGACACGCTCTGGTATCGATGGGTCCATCATTTTTATTTGCGCAATAATTCTTTCTGTGAGTTGACTACTAAGAAGAGAGGGGACTCGCCTTTAATTAAAAGTTTGCTTCTCATCAGGGACTTTATGCTTTATCGTTGTGGCACGAATGAGTTGGTTGAGCAGCAGCTAAACGATTGGCGTACCAGCCTTTTGACAAACACGAGGCGAAATATTTATGATTTTTTTCCGACCGGAAGGGCCCAAAAAGCCGTGGGCTAATGTGGTGTGGGCAAGCGGCATCACGCCGAAACACTCTTTTGCACTTTGGTTGGCTGCACAGGGACGTCTACGGACTAAAGATCGTTTGGGTCATATGGATTTGGGCGACAATACTTGCAGTTTTTGTGGAACCGAACAGGAAACTGCTGCTCATCTCTTCTTTTTGTGCAGTTTCAGCGCTGAAATCTGGGCAGCAATCAGAGGATGGATTGGAATTGCGAGGCAAATGTCAACCCTTAATAGCGCACTTAAATGGGTCAAGAAAGACGCACGCGGGAAATCGAGACAATCAAAGGGACAAATTGCACTTATATGGGTCAAGAAAGACGCACGCGGGAAATCGAGACAATCAAAGGGACAGAAAATCGCTTTAGCTTCCACAGTTTACCAGAGATTTAATTATTCATCGCATAATTATAAAGTAATGTACTCTTTATTTCCAGTATTATTTTAGGAATTTAATGCCAATTCCAGAGGGAGGAGCCGACTTGTGGCTGCCCCTCTTTTGTATTTTGTGTTTTCACACTAAGGTGCCGACCTGTGGTCGCCTTTTGTGATGTTATCTTTTCCTGGGACCTGGTGATTGTGTAACACATTTTTGATCTATATAAATTTATTTACCGAAAAAAAATAAAAACAAAAAAAAAAAAAAAAAAAAACAATGGAAAATGAATCAAACTGCCTGAGACGTTGAGCATTCATGAGTTTCCAGATTCTGAGTTTCTCATAGTAATGAATAAGGAAAAAAACAGAATCTATAAATTCATGTAGAAATGACGATAATGGCTTTCTCCAAAAAAATACGCAGAGTGCTTTTTTTTTTTTTTTTTTGGGAAAATTGCAAAAAACTTCAAAGTGTTTGCGTGATTAGACCCATAAAAGCAGAGAATTAAGGCAGAAAATTATGTAAATTCAGAAGTTAACCCAACTGAGCAACAGAAAGACTTAGTTTAAATTAAAACCTTAATTCCAATCCTCCTTATCTAATAGCCATGAAAAAAAAAAGATTAAAACAAATGTTTCGGCCATACATGCATAATTCTAAGTAACTTAACTAAACAGATAGCAACTTAAATATTAGGACTTGAACTCAAAGAACTAAGCAAGCTACCATAACTAATCCTTCCATTTCAATCGAAAACGAATCACTATTTTGTTTGCCAATATATATACTGGCAAACTTGTCCTTTGGACTGGATACCATTCTTCTTCATTCTCGCTCCAAAGTTGAATGCTTGATTCCTCCAAATCGTGTTGCCAAAAGTAGCACCGACTCATTTCTCCTCTATCCTTTAGGGTGATATCGCATATAAATTCAGCGAGTCGGCAGATTTCTATTTGCCTTTCAGTCACTCCACAGGCAATCCACCATAGCTCTAAGTACCTCGGACGAAAAATACAAAACAAACAATTTAAAAAACCTGGAAAGTAGGAAGATGAATAATATCCAGTTAATTCTAAGTGTTCCACTACCACAGGTTGGTTGAAACACCCATAAATGTCTTCAATGTGCCAATCCTTCTCGGAAATATGACAAAGCTTAAGAGTTATTCGAGATTTACTTAATGCCTCGAGCACTTCCCTTAGCCTAGTGAACCACGTTGCTAAAGCAGCAGCATCATCATTATCGAAATATAGCCCCACGCTTATACGTGATTTCCACTCATTGGAAGTTGTAGTAAAAGAGATTGAGTGCGGCAAATCACCGGAAAACTCAAAATAAAGTAAGTTTGCAGCATCAATAGTAGCCTTGGTCAGACGGTTCCGACCCATATTAATAATCAGGCGCTTAATTGAAAGACTCGATAGCTGGAATTCTTCGAAGCCATCGCAATATCTAAGCTTCAACATTTCAATCGAAGTGCAGCCCGACAATATCTTGTCAAGGGTTTGTTGGTCAATGTGAACTCCATTGAGGATAAGTGTTTGTAGATGCTTACTCAGTACATTGTCAAGAGAGACAGAATTATTAATTTGGTTCAACTTGCATCCTTCCAGATACAATTTTCGGAGAGATTTGGCTTTAAAGAATATGGAGCTGGAAAGATTGAAACAAGGTGTTTCTTCGGAAGCGAGAGAAAGATGAAAGGTCTGCATACCCTTATTCTGCACGACCATTGAGATACAATTTTCGAGAAGCGAAACCGATTTAGATTCTACCTCTGACATCTCCAACACAAATTCTTGTATGGAAAGGTTTTGATCACGGTACCTTTGTAAAGTCTTGTGGAGAAGGGACATGAATTTCTGTAGATTATTACCTTTGAAGTTGCTCTGGCAAAACTCAAGTTTGAGGCGAGTAGACCCAAGGTAACGCCATGGTTTTGATAATACACAGGTTTGGACTGCGTCCCTTTGAGAGAGGAAAGAGAGTATGTGATGCAATATGGGTTGCGGCAACTGGGATATTCTGTCCATGGAGAATACAACTAATTATCTTCCTGCAACCTGTTTTTAATGTGGAACCCTAAATATCTTGGGTTTGAGAATTGATCGTCTATTTGTCTTTTATATGGTAAATAAGCAGTGGGCGAAAGGAAAGTTGCGGGGAGATTTCCATCACTTCGTCTTTGTCCTTCTTTTAGAATTCTAATCCGAAAAAAAGGGATCACTTATGTACATGTTGAGTTTTGCTAGGACTAATTATAGTATATGTGTTGCACTAGATTTGTAAAACTATACTCTATTCGTCTCAAACATATATCTCAAATATATACCAAATATATAGTACAATCTAGTTTCCTATTTATTATATTAGTCTTTATATTCATTGACAAATTTACTACGATATTAAACACTACATTTAATGAAACACAATAATTATTAAATAAGGGTATTATAATTTACTTTCCCAGTAATATTCTTAACAATAATGCTACACGAAGCAATTTGCTCTGGAACAATAGGGACAAAACGATAATTTTACATGATTGATAAGGAATTTTAGGTAAGTTCATTACTTTCCTAATTTTATATTTACTAATTTGCCATTTATTAATTGTTATGGATAGATATTTAATATATCTTTTTATTTATGAAAAACAAATTAAAGGAAACAATTAAAATATATAAATATACTCGATTAATAAATTCTTATTAATTGAACTCTCATTCCTATATATCTTCTCCTAATTGAACTCTTTTTTTTTCCTTTCAACCATATTGTTCCGAAACAAATTGCTCCATGTATTCTTTTTCTTTGTCGTTATTTTTGTTTTTTTAAAGACAAATTATTAATATTGTTGAAATTCTTTGTCTTTATTTTTTAAAAGATATCTTTATTAATATTATTGAGAAAATGTATAAATTGGACTTCTGAACTTATATTCATAATTAATTAATATTATACATTAGGGTTATTTAATATTTTTATTTCGAAATTGATAGGTAACTCTTACTAATAGTATCATAACTACTATAAAATAGTAATTTATTAATTTCAAGTGTTAATATATATATATATATATATATATATATATATATATATATATATATATATATATAATTTGATTTTATTGAAAATATATAAGTATCTATAATTTATTTCTCATTATTAGTGTTCTATGTTAAGATATTTTTGTTCCAAAAACAAAAAAGTATCGTCCAAATGTTACATTAGGCCAGACAGCTTAAGCGCCTTAGGTGCGCGAAAATCAAACTGGCTATAAAAATATTGTAAGTATTCTTAAGTGTAATATAATTATAATTTTATAAATTATTCAAATGGACTTTGAGTTTAATTGATATTTTTCACATTTAAAAAAATGCATGAATTCGACTTTGGTTATAATTTAACAAGATATTAAAATTTTGATGAATTAATATTCTATTAAATATATTTTATTTATCAGTTTGTACATATATATTTGCAAATTGCTCGTCATTGTAAAATTTGAGCAAAATAAGAATATGTTTATAAAAAAAATAATAATATGGATGAACAGTGGAGTACACTTATTAGACAATAATTTTATAATAATTTATTATTGGAATTATATTAAATTCAATTTTACAAGAAAAATATTTTGCTATATAATAACTTTATAATATATTCAGTATTAAAAATATAATTATAATAATATTTTATATATATAAATATTAGTAATTTATTTTTCATTATTAACATCATTCGTTGCAAACTCAATATATTGTAGTTTAAAAAATATTAGGTTCAATTTAGTCTCTCTTTCTCTCTCTCTCTCACACACACACCCACACACACACACACACACACCACACACAATTATATATATATATATATATATATACACACGGGTGTTGTATATTTTACATTTTTACAAACTCAATTTTTTACGGGTTTCCTTTCAAGTTTAGGGTGTTTTGCTATATCTTATAACTAATTTCGAAAAATTATTTAATGTGAAAACCACTCTTATTAGATAAAGATCTGATTTGTATGTATCATTTTTAATATAATTCCTTTAATATTTTTAATGAATGTTAAATAAAATGAAGTATGAATACCACTTGAAATAAAAATAAAACAAATTATATAAAGTAGAAAGGCTGGCATGTAGGAGTCAGGCCACTTGACGTTGTCCTAAAATCGTGATGGCCTCCCTCCCTGCAGATTTTGACGCTACACCACCATCCCAAGATAAAATCCAAGAAGGTCACAGTCGGTGTCTTCTATTGTCAGTAGGATCACAAGAAAGCTATCGAATACGACCTTATCACGTTTCCCAAAATATTATAAAAGAATGCAAGAGTTTGTTTGTATGTTTTGTATGCTTGTGAGTGTGTATTACTAGACCCCTAAGTACTCCTATTTATAGTGTTAGAATGTCATTTGAAATTAAAAGTCAAATTCAAAATAATGACCATTATGGGGGTGTTACAAAATTAAATTGTAAGTTACAAATTTATAATAATGCAAATGTCATTTTGAAGTTTTAAAATTTAAATAATCATAACAATCCCCCACAAGGTTTAAAACTTCAAAATATATATATATATATATATATATATATATATATATATATATATATATATATATATATATATATATAGGATTAGGTTCAAATGAAACCCACGTCAATATATGCGAACCTAGGGACCAATCTAGGCCTTAGATCTTATGTGTGGACCAGATTTTTTCGTTTTTTTAAATTCATTAAATTATATATATAGAAGGACAAGGGTGTTTATGTAAATTTACGTAACCATTTTAATCAATTTAAACCCCAACCCACCCCCGTCTCTAACCCAAACCCTTCTCTCCCCCAAAATCGGCCGCTCATCCCTCTCTCCTAACTTGTCGACGGCAGCGGCCCAATGAACTAGCGAGGCGGCGTTTTGCAGCGGCGGAGGCGAGGAAACGGCCGCGATGAAGCACACCCGAGGTGACGAAGGTTTCATTTCGACTGGACCGCTCGGCAAAATGGGCGGCGGCGTTTGCAGGTGAGGCGACTCCAACAGCGGCGATTGGGCGGAGGATGCTGGGTGGCGCAGCCATGGTTGGATGTTGTCGTGGCTGGCGCGGCCATGGTTGGATCCGGTGGTGAGGGGTTGATGTGGCTGTGGTGCTGTTTGGGTTTTGGACAGGGTCCTTTGACGGTGGTGGGCGTCGGTTTGGTTAATTTAAGGTGTTGCGAACCCTAATTGGGGTGTTTCTGATTATAAGCTTCTGATTTTATGTGCTTGATGGGGGTGACGGTTGTTGATTGGCTTATTGCTTGAAGTGCTTCAGTAGTTAATATGATTCTGATATTGATGTTACTTTCTGTAAATGTACTTTTGTATTTTTTTTGTTTTGAATGTGGTGGCTACTGATTATAACTTGATGATTTGATTGGTTTGGGGGATTGTTGGTAATTGTACTATTAGGGTATTACATTTGTTGAACTGTCGTTATCCCTAAATTGGAAATTTTTATAATTAGTTGTATCCAGTGATTTGGGCTGAACCAATTTCTCGGATTTCGGACGGCTTAAACCATAGCATCCTCGCCAATCGAAAAAAGCAGTGATAGTGTAGTAAAAAGCGCTGCAATAATATTAAAAAAAGTATTGCTACGTTATTATAAAAGAACTCAAATATAGTAAAAATCTAAAATTCTTACTCATAATTTAATAGTGTTTTTTTATACAGTAATGTAGTGCTAAAATTAATCACATGCGATACTTTTTAATATTCAAGTTTTAAATTTAATTACATTTATTTATAAAATGAAATTTGTGATACTTTTTTGTATACAGTCGTAGTGCTTTTCTTTACCCGTGTGCTTTCTAAAGAGTAATGCAGTGCTCTTTAGAAATGTTGATATATGTCCAAAATACCCTTTTTATTAAATTAATGCAATATTTTACATAATTAGGCTGCTGACGTGTCATGTTCTCAACCATTAAGATTATCCAATCTAATGGTCAAGATGAGTCCCTAGGTTCACATATATTGATAGGGTTTCATTTGAACCCAACCCTATATATATATACCAATTTATTATTTAGAGTTTTTATATTTATGTACTTTTTTTTTAATTATTTAGTAAAATCTTAAGTATTAATATTTTTATATTTATGTATTATATAAACATTAAAATATGTATTCACTAAACAACTAGAATTATTTAATAAAAAATTTGATGGGGTATATAT
>BMAC01000102.1:1451047-1525839 GCA_014905375.1 Phtheirospermum japonicum | reverse complement strand
ATATATATATATATATATATATATATATATATATTTCATATTCAATACAAATCAACAAGTTTTTAATGAATTAGCACATTATGTTAATGAAAATATATTTTATTTTATTCTGATTTCAAGATATTTTATAAAATATTATATTTTTTGATATTTTCTTATTTTAAATTATAATGATAGTTTTTTAGAATTAACAAAACACCTTTCGTCCCAACATGATATGTTTGGATGCAATTTTGGGTGTCACAAAATGATAAACTTATTATTAACTTGTTTTTTATTTCCATATATAGTTAAAAAACTATACCACTTACTTAGATGAATTTTAAGAAAACTGAGTAATAATGAATAAACAATTATTTAACTTTAGGGGTATATTGGAAAGATAATATTTTTACTATATTAACCAAATATAAGAATCATAATATCTACCTAATTTATTATATTTATTTATTATATTTTGTCTAACTTAATCTTTATATATATATATATATATTTATTTATTTGATTAATATTTTAGCTAATTCCATATTTTCTTTTATTGTTCTAATAAAATATATAAGAAGTCATATATAATTAGAAAATACTTATCTTGATTAAAAGAAAATTTACTTATAAGATAATATTAATTACAAAAAAAAACTTAATTATTTATTAATAATATAAATACATTTTATTTAGAATATAATTTAAAATATATAATATAATTCAATAATCTAAGTATGCAACTAAATATTATTAAAGAATTCAATTTCAATATAAAATAATAAATTTATGTAATAATAATTAATAAATATTAATTAGACACCAGTACAATACAACATGGAGTGAGAATACAACATCTTTTGAATTTCTCTAAGTATGTAACTAAGAATTATTATATAATTTAATTTTATTATTAAAATATTTAATAATAATTAATTAATTAAAATTAGATACGGGTTGAGCTTGTAGAAAGTTTTGAGTTTATTTACGTATGTAACTATGAAATTATTAACGAATTTATTCTAAATATTAAAATACAAATTATTTAACAATAAAAAATAATAGTATATATAACATATTAATTGTTAAACATGTTTTTTATTTACTATGGTTATATAAAAGAAATATAAAATAATTATGTTAAAGATTTTTTTTATTTAATAATAAAGTCTCCCACTTTAAAACAATCTATTTAAATTATTAATTACATATTTAATTCATGTCAAAGTTTACCATACATATCGTATGTTATTTAAGAAAATATATAATTTGATATGTATATAAATGTTAGATCTTATTACTATATTTAGTTTATATATTATAATAAGGTTAAAACTGTAATTGAATATTATTTACCTTATAAAAATTTTTTTGAGCGAATTGCTCCATATAGCATCACTCTATTCTTAATTATATGCAAAATCAAATGGATTATATAAGCGGGATGAAGGGAGTAAACGAGAGCTATTGTGTGAGGGATCATTATTTTAAAATACTTACAAGTTTGCAATAAACTAGAAAAAGTACGTGTACGTAAACTGTGATTACTGAAAAAAATTGACATGCCAAAAAAATAGAGTTTTTTTTTTCCTTTCAAACTTCACAAAATTTGACACTTTGTTTTCTTCTTCTTCTTCTTCTTTTTTTTTTTTTTTTTTTTTTTTTTCCTTTTGGTGCACTTTGTCTCTTGAATTGTGAGGTTTCGACACTTTACCTCCATGAGCCATATTGTGGCGAAATTTGATGCCAAAAATAATTTTTAGGGGAAATTTTTACACAATTGAAGGACAAAATTATATTTTCATACGGATCTTCTTCACGATCTGCTGGGAAATTGTGCATGGAAGGATTACTTTGTCTTTAAATTGAGTGGAAATTGCACTATTCAGGAGGCAAATTGTAAGTAAACAAAAGATATGAGACAACGTGTCAAATTGGGTAGAGTTTGGGAGTTAAAAAAAATATTTTCTCCCAGACAAAAATCGTCTCATAATTTACACTAATTATCACAATTATCTTTTTCAGTTGTTACTTTAAAATATCTTTTAAGCAAAAATTATATGTTCATCCGTAGTGTTGGGGGTCGTTCAATTGGACAACCATGTAAGACCAGCTTTGACCAGGTAGCGGTACACTTGGATAACAAGTGACACTACAAAAAAAGAAAAAAAAAACGAATTCGCCGATGGCCATATCCGTCGATAAACCACTTGCCGACGGATAACAGCCGTCAGCGAAATCTTTGTTGGCAATTTCAATTGCCGACGGATAATTGACCCCTCAGAAAATCCCGACGGCTTTTCAACGGCAACTTGCCGCCGGTAAAATGTCGTCGGCATTCCTATTTTTTTTTGGTATTTACCGACGGATATTACGCCCGTCGGTAATTAAGATTTACCGACGGAACAATGCTCGTCGGTAAATTATACCTACGGAGATGATACATCGGGAATTAATTAAAAATATAAAAATAAATAAAATACTATTTAATATTATCGACATACGTGGAAGCTGTCGGTAAATGTATTTTTATTTTTTTAAATATTATCTTTATTAATTGAAATAATGAACCTTTTTTTTCATCCACCTATTTACAAATATAAAAAAAAAATACAAATGTAAAATAAATTAAATAATATAAATATGAATCAGAATCAAATGAATTCGACAATAGTAATTCAAAATGAGTTTTACAATAATAATCCAACATCTCGAGATCAATCTAATCAGCATGAGGGGGAGGAGGATGAGGTTTGCTTCCATCGCGGCCATCGTATCTCTAATATACTCCTCAACCTGTCGCTGGAGTCATTGCTCGAAGTCCATCTGGGCATGCGCTTGTGCCTCGCGCAACCTCTGCAACTCATCCTGAGACTCGCTTGTGCATCGCACAACCTCTGGAATTCCTTCTGATAGAGGTGAAGCCTGTATCGAATTCCTTGGTGAGCGATCCCGTCCCAAATTGTCGACCCTTCTTGGACCTGACAACAGAGAGGTAGACATCGTTCGAGTCGACAAACGTGTCAAACTCCTCTGATACAGCACGTATTCTCTCCAAAGTAGTCGGAGCCTCCGTCTGATAGATAAAAAAAAATCTTTAATTGTTTTCATGCATAATAATGACACACACACATATATATAAATTAAATTGAGTTTAGAAATTAAATAAACTTACAGCTATCCGCTGAGATTTGGGGTCCGTAAACGAGTTGTCGCCTTTCAGGTGCAGACTCGGTAGAAGCTCGTACGCATTGGGTTCCCTACCCGTCTCCTCCCACTGTAACAATTAGTTTATTATTTTATCATATACATATATATATATATAACTTATGATTTTATCTCGTATATGATTCGCGCCCGAGACCCGCCTCTATGCTTAGATCTCCCAGTACCAGGACCCTCTGGCTTAGAAATCCGTCATCCCCTCGCCATTTGTACATCCAACTATGATCAGTACTATCCCTCCTATAACTTAGGGTGTTAATTATTTGTGATACTAGCTAGAATGATCGATCGTTCTTTCGTGGGAGGAAAATAATGTAGGTGGCGATATTTCGGCAGCATAACGAAGAAGAAGAGTAATTTGAATTATAGGTAAGGCTTCTATCCCATTCAAGAATGTTAGTAGTATGTATTATCTTAAAATATGCATTTTTGTTGGCTTCAAAAGATAATTGCGTAATTGCACAATTGAATCCTAATTACAAATCAAACCCTACTTAGCCCTAATTTAATTCAAATTTATACAATCGAACCTAATTTATAAACAATTATAAATTAAACCCTATAATAAATCCTAATTGCATAAATAAATACTAACAACCTAATTAGCCCTAATTTTATACAAATATTTATAATCGAATCTAATTTATAAATAATTATAAATTAAATACTAAAATAAATTCTAATTGCATAAATGGACCCTAAACCTAAAATCATTCACAATTGCATAAATCAAGCCTAAATTCCTAAATCGAACCACATATTAAATTTATCAATACCTTATCCCTAAATTCAAATCAAATTAAAATCCTAAATTTAAAAAAATAAACATTAAATTTGAATTAGCTAACATACCTAAATATGTGACGATGACGGTGCTTCGGCGTGTGCACCCTTCTCCCTTTCTCCAGCGTCTGATCTGGCCCTTCTCCCACTTTGCTTTCTTGTTTTTGGTTGTGCAAAACGCGAATGAAACAGTCTGGCGACCGGGCTGCTGTTTTATCAAGTTTACCGACGGACCCATTTTCGTCGGTAAATCCGCCGACAAACAAATCTGGCGTTTTCGACAGATAGAATCTGACGGTAAATAGATTCGGCGTTGCCGACGGCTACCTTTCCATCAACAAATAAAAATCTGATTATTTTTTAAAATTGCCAACGGCTATTTTTTCGTCGGTAAATAAAAATTTGATTATTATTATTATTATTTTAATATTGTCGACGGCTACTTTTTGCGTTCGCAAATAAAAATTTGATTATATTTTTTAATTAAAAATTGTCGACGGGTATTTTTCATCGGCATATTAGATGGGCTGAATTGCCGTCAACTTCCCAAGAACTTGCCGACGGACTATTCTACCGAGAGGGTTACGTCCATCAGTAAGCCGTCGGGGGGGGGGGGGGGGGGGGGAATAAAATAATCGTTTATAAATAATTATAAATATATATTATTTCGATATATATATTATTTATTATAAAACTTTTATTATTTGTATATATTATATATTAAATATATAATATATTATATATATAATATAAATATATATTATTTGTAAATATATATATATATATATATATATATATATAATGATATAATATTATTTATAAATATACAATTATATAATAATTATATTATATCATATTTATAAATGAATAATATAATTATATATTTTGTTTTATAAATAATTAATTATATTGTAAATATTTAATATTATTTAAATTTTAATTATAATTATAATATTATAAATTTATATTTATTTTATATTTCTTTAAATAATTATATATGTATAACTATGTATTGCTGACGGGTATAGGTCGTCAGCAAATTGCTGACGGCTTGTTGTTCGTGAGCATTATGTTTTATTATTATTATTATTATTATTATTATTATTATTATTATTATTATTATTATTATTATTATATTGTTGATAGGTATAGGCCGTCAGCAAATTGCTAACGACTCTCGTAAGAATATTGACCCGTCAGCAATCCGTTAGTATACTGACGGCTTGTTGCCCATCAGCATTTTCTGTCAGCATATCCCAGTTTTTTCGTAGTGGGATTCTCAAAGCATTCGCAGTACAATCCACCGAATACGAAAATCTGCAACAATAATAAATATGCACTCCAACGTTTTTGGTTTGCTTAATACTTAGCAATCTATCAACTTTATATAGGCACACCTTATTTGTTAAAGAGACCTACAATATAAAGACAAAAGATATATACAAAATCTAGCGAGTAGGTAAGTATAATTAGTGAGGAAATAAAATCAAATCTCTATAGTTATTAATAGTATTTACTAGCTTAAAAAATATTTTCTACTCTAAAAAAGGAATACGCATAATGTAATGCACATAAATATTAATATAAAAAAGTAAAATAAAAAATCTTAAACTACTAAATAATAAATGCTAAAATATATGATATCTATGTAAAAGAAAGTGAATTACATCTTAATCTAAAATTAAATAATATACATAATAATTACTAAATATAATAAATATTACAATTTTACTAAATAATTAAATATTATCAAAATATTAAATAAAAAATAAATTATTAAATTCACATATTTCAACACAAATGAATGACAATGATGTTAGGGTCAAGCTAACCCAAACTGGCGCCAGTAGTGCATGCACTCTCTAAGAACATCTCCAATACTTACTGTTAATTTAGTAAAAAGTTAGTCATGTCAGCAAGTTAAAAGAAATATAAATAATTCATTTTCCAATGCCTACTGTCATAGACGGTGTTGTGCTGACATGAAAAAAAATATACTCAACACTTTCAATTGCACTGTTTGATTTCTAAAAGGATGTTCGACAAAATAAAATATCAAAAAAATAGGAACTGATGTTTCACTCCATCGGTTAGATTAATATAGATTTTTTAAATTTATCTAGTTTGGTCAAACTTATTTGTATTATTTATATATTTTTTATTTTATTATTAAAAAAATAAATGCCACATACATAAAAGTATTGATGTTGACTTTATGCATTGGAGATAAATTTTGAAACCAAAATTTATTCTTTTAACGTTTATCTTATGTGGATAGACATTATATGAATTGATTGACATCTGTTAAAAATTATTTACGTCAAGAGGTTAGCATCGGAGATGCTCTAATATTCAAATCATTGAATTTGTAATCCCAATCTGCATTCTTGTACCACAGAATCTCATGTAAGCTTTTGATATTCATAATTAATTAGTTTCACAAAAGAAAGAAGTGATTGGGCACAATAATAAAACTGGCATACAGCATAATTCAAACTAATAGCAGATCAATAACAATTAATTAAAATGGAAATACAGAACTAGGGGAGAGAGCTTTATATAGGTTGGACTTGAACACTTGAAATCGTGAAATTAGTAATTGTATTTATTTTTGTTATTGTTATTGTTATTCTCATAGCATATATACAGGCCGCCCCTGACATAGGGCTGGCGGGCGACCGCCCAAGGCCGAACATGAAATGAAATGTTTTTATCTCTATTTTTTCTCGATTTGTACAAGCGACTCTTTTTCACCCACTTCCAGCCATCAAATCAATTGATAATTATTGAAAGTAAAATTACTATTTGTCACAATTATTTTCTCTTACTCTATTCACTATTATTCATTCTATTTATTAATTTTGTTAATGTTGTTGACACCCTAACCTATGTGTCAATCAGTCATTGTTTCGGATGACATGTATCATCACTTGGTAGATTCGGATGCTGAGTTATCAGCTTCTAATGGTTTGTGTTAAAATGTTACCTTTTCGGAATTTTTAGTCAAGTATAAATAAATATTTTGATTCATTTCTTTCTCTTCCTAAAAAACTAGGGTTTGTAATGTTTTCCTCTCTCTCGCCAGCCCCTATGACCGCATACATCTTCTCTATCACTTCATTCGATCGAGTTTTTTCCTAGAAAATATAATTTCCAAATACGAATTTTTGAATTAGATTCATAAAAATTCTAAACATTTTTTTCCCGTAGATCTGCTTTTGTTTTAAATATATTGTTGGATTTTATTAATTTAGTTTTTTTTCCTTTTGCAATTAGATTCATAAAAACTCTAAACATTTTTTTTCCTTAGATCTGTTTTTGTTTTAAATATATTTTTATTTGGATTTATTAATTTAGTTTTTTTTCCTTTAGCGATTCACTAAATTCATCTGGATTTTTTTTGAATAATCCAGATATTTTCTGCATTATATGCCTCAAAATTCAAATAATTCTCCAGATGAGTATTATTGAATTAGATCCAAAAAAAATTCAATTTTTTTTTTTTAATTCCAGAGGTATACAACGAGTTTTTCTCAAAATTTAAAGTGAATAATAATTCAACTTTTGAACTTGATAAATTATTTCTAACTGCATATTAATAATATCGTATATAATGTAGGTTTTTAAAATTTAAAGTAAATATTATTTTTTCACTTTTTATTTAATGTCTACCTTTTGAACTTAATTTAAAAATAAATATTATTATGTTTTTAGGATTTTCTTATCTAAGCCCGCGTAATCAGGTTTTTACGCTAGTTTTTCCTCTAAACCTCTTAATAATGTATTGTTCCTACTTTTTGTACATCAATTTTGGGATATTAGTGATTAGTCATTAGAAACAGTTAAAGAAATTTCTATTTCATTTAAATGGGTTTTGGTTAGAATGGAAAATTTTAGAATATTTTTTCTTAATAAAAAAGTTATTTTTATGTGTTTCTACTTTTAGATTTTGATTTGTTTTTTATAAATGACTCTTTGCTTGTTTATACATTTAAATTATATTTTATATTTTAATGTGTTTTTTCTAAAAATTTAATATAGTTAGAAAAATACTTTTTAATGAGCTCAGAACCTAATAATGATCAGTACCGCCGCTGCATATATATACATAAGGATAAAGAAATATGTGTCCCTCCAGCGGCAAATTATTATGTATAAGTGAATGTTGTATCATACATTCGGGTAAAAAATATATTTTAATTGTGATAAATATTCATTTTTGTCAAAATAAATTTTTACATTTGATGTAATATATTTTCATTTTTACTATGATAAATGTGCATTTATGAACACATGCAGGAGTAAAAATCTTCATATTTTATGTATTGCCGTGTCAGTTGAGTTGATATGTGGCTGTGTATGGATCGTATCCAAAGGCCGCAACGTCTCCCGGTCGAGTGAATACAATCTGACAAAACAGTAAATACAATTTAATGTAATTTCGAATAACAAATTTATGGGCAGAAAGGGTGCATGAGACAAGCTAAGGACATATATATACCTGAATATCTCCAAGAACGCGCAATTCAAATCCGGCCGCACAATAGTCGAAATAATACTCCCATGTTCGTATGAACTTGTCATCGAAGCCCAGAGCCATGATTTTCCTAAAACCACACCGGCATTTTCAATTTCTAAGTATAACGAGCAGTAAAAAACAATGTTGACGAGCGCATATTTATAAGAGTGAGGAGATAAATATATATTCTTACTTGTGATTTATGAGGAAATTTTCCCTCCAACATCTTAATGTTCGATAATAATGACTTCCAATATCTTCCAAGTGCACCACACTACATCATAGAAAGGCACATTTTGATGAGTTTATTTATTTATTTTTTATTAAGCAAGTAATTTAATATTACCTCAGTCTTGACGCAGTGGCCATGGCTGACGTTACTCTGTTAAGTGAAGGTAAGCATCCACCGGGGAATATGTATTCTTTGATGAAGCCCTGGCTAAGCCTGAATTCGTCGTACTTCTCGTCTGCTATTGATATGAACTACACAAAAGTTCATCGAGTTTTATTTATCAGAATTTATTTAATAGAATACAAAAACCATTTTCCTAATTAATGAGATTTTAGCACTCTTGTTTAATTACCTGAAGAACAAAAAGACCATTATCAGCTAATGCAGATTCACAGCACTGGAAATATTCTTCCATGTACTCATGCCCCACAGCTTCCAACATCTCACTGAAATTTATAGAATACAAACAATGTGACATGTTTCAATTTTTAATAAATAAAAAAAGTAAGTAGTTAATTTTGACATGGTACAAGAAAGCTCACCATGATATTATCCTGTCGTATTTGCAGCCCTTAGGCAGTTGGCGATAGTCGACTAAAAGAAATTCAATTTGATCCTGAAATCGTCGCTATGTAATTAGCTTGATATAAATGAATCAAAGCATTGTTCGCCACTTTTAACTATTTTAATTGATTCAAGGAGTGTTTGTATACCTGAAGGCCAGCTTCTTTCACTTTCAATTCTGCGTATTGCAGTTGTTGTTCGGACAGAGTGATGCCGGTGTACTTGCATCCGGTCCGTTTCACAACTTCAATTGCTAGACTTCCCCAGCCGCATCCGATTTCTAGGACGTGATGCTCCTGACTAACTCTTGCCTGTAGTTGCATAAACTTAGATTCCACAAATAAATAATAATAATAATAAATCATAATCATGTGCCACACCAATTAAAAAAAACAAAACAGCACCTTGTCAATCAACATATTAATTTTCCTCAGCTGTGCACTCTTCAAGTCTTCATCAGGAGTCTTCAAAGAGTGTGAAATAAGCTCAGAATGATTACAAAAATTACACAATTGCCCCTAAGGTTTAGTCCGATTACAAAAATTACAAATACACACGTCTAACGTCTGTATTTGTTTTACAAATTACCCCTCAATAGGTGCAATTTGTAAGATATTTTATCATACCTAATTTTTTTTTAATGAAGCTAAACTCAAGGGTTATATTTGTAACTACCCAGAAAATAAGAATCCTAACCTTAAATACTGCACATGAGTAGGCCATTGTGTCATCCAAAAACAGAGAAAATAGTTCATTGCTCTGAAAACAAACACATAAACAGGTTTCAGTTTGTGCATCCATATAATTCAGAGTGAATTAATAAGCTAACACACTTACAAGGTCATAGTGCCGCGAGATATTTTGGCGCGCTTGAGTTAGCGTATTCTGCCTCAACACATGCCTATAGAAATATTTGGCTGATGATAATATGGATGTGAATAGCAAAGGTGTCCACCATCCCCTGAATTACACAGAAAATATATTCTCAAATAATGTTTTAGAATAAAAATAAATGACATTATTATTTAAAATCCGAGAAGTTGCTACATTACCTTTTCTTGTTTGAGGTATTAGTGTTCAGCTCTGTATTGGCTATAAATAACTGCAAGTTTTTATTTTAATTTTTTTGGAAGAACAACACCAATTATTACATGATCATGACAATAAAAACATTCTTTAATTGCATTATTAGTATCAATTTTAATTTGCTTACCATGAAAAGGTTGACAAGACCTTTTTTCTCATCTACGAACGTATAGTCACCGTTAATGTAGGCATCAGCAAAGCCTAAATCACTTTCTTTGGCGATCTGACAAATGTATGCCGGTGGAGGATGAATAAACGACACAAACCGTTTCGTAGCAAAAGTATATATTATTTCTTTTATTTGCTGAATTATTTTTTTCTTAAATTGTACTGAGGAAAATAAGAAATATATATATATATATATACCTTCCAATAAAACTGGGGAGTATGTATTCTCAATGAGACTTTTAAGGTGTTTGTTTTACGACTGCCTTCAAAGGTGAAAATCGTGCCTCCTTCTTCCAGTAAGCTGTTTCATGACAGGTTTTATTAGTTGCGGTCCAATAAAAATCTACGAAGAACGCAAAATATATATATATATATATATATATATAAAATGGATGTGCATGCAAGACTTCAAAATCATTCGTTTAGAATCTTACATTAGGCATCCAGTGGTAATAAATTTTTTTAGAAACCGATTCACAAGAAGGCGGGCCCGAGCTTCCAACCAGGACGGTAACATGTAATTCGGGTTTTTATGAAGCGTAATATTTTTTCCGAGAAAATTGTTAGCAGCGAGTACACCTGCCTGTGAGGATCAAAATCAAATATAGTTATTACCCCAAAAAACAGGGGTAACTTCAAAAACATATGGCAGGGGGCATTTGCGATTTCGTAAGATAACTGGTTCATTTTCGTAATTAGTCCAAACCTCAAGGCGGCATTTGTAATTATCGATAAAATTTATAAAATGATGCATAAAGTTACACTGCTAATCACCTTTAGTCCATCCTCATGGAAGCCATAGCCTGAAATATAAGAGACACGATGAAAAATGAGTAAGCACATAGAACGAACCAAAATTTCGCAGACTGAATAAACCGAAAAAAAAAATGGTTAGGTTTCAGTGCACCTTGATATGCTCCACAGAACCATATTCGTCTCTTTCCTTGGATGACGTTGAGCTCAGCCGAAGCTTTTGATGCAGCAACCGATGGGACCGGGTGGCTAGTCGACCACTTTAGCAATGTGTGTTCGGGTTCGTAAGGTGGATTTAGAGTCGAGAGAAACGGGAGCCCTTTCTCTTTAATATTCTGAAATGTTTACTCCCGAAATATGAAGAGAATTATGCTAACATTATGTTTGGAGTTCAAATAATAATAATAATTTAAAAAAAAAAATGATTTTCGAACCTGGACTGCGTTGAGCCAATATGTTATGTAGACTTTATCATCCTTAGTTCCGAGAAAATTCCATGCACTCCAAGCTGCTCGGTTCTTGGGCATCAAATTGGTGTCATGATGAACATAAATATCACTGTCACAATTAAGAGACAAGCAACTTAAAAAAAAAAAAAGAATAATTAAATTAAAAAAAAAAAAAAATCTCAAAAAGAACTAGAGTTCCTAAAACCAGTCATGGAACAGAAATAGATATATGCCTTAATTTTAACTGCGATATTTAATAACCATAAAAGTAAATAAATAACAGATTTTAAGTTATGAAGATGACTACCTGTAGGCATAACTAAATGCACCGAGTATCCTAGATTCGTCCAACGTCACTTGGTTCCCTAACATTTTAAGAGCATCTGGAGCATGCGCAGCAATTATGCACGCATCGTATACCTCTTCGGATCCATTCTTGCAAGTTATAGTACAACCTGCATTTATTTAATTTCATTTTCTTTGTTTAAATGCAATAACAATTGACTAGAACAAGAACCACTTTAACAATTAATTTATAAAAACAATTCAGACTAGCTACTTTTATCGGATAATAACACTTATTAGTCGAAATGACCATGTGCTGCTATGAATCAGTTGTGTGGACTTTTAATTGAATTTCTAATGCAAACACATGCATTCCTTTTTAATTTTTCTTTCCCTTGCTAATATCCATATAAGACAGAACCAAATGAGTAGTTAAAACCAGAACGGTCAAAATGGGCGGCCCGGCCCGAGCTGTCCAGGTTAAACGAAAAATCATTCTGGGCCGTTTCGATTTTCATTTTCAATGCCTAGACCCAGCCCAAGGGTATGGAAATAGAAGATGGTAAATGTATACTCAATGTTCACATATGCTCACCCTCATCGTTTGTCAAAACTGAATATACTTCAGAATTTGTTCTTATTTGACATCCTTTTTGTTCCAGCTCCTTCTTGACCTGGTTTTGAATTTAATCCAATCAGTTTCCATCAGATCTTATTACAGCTTTTCCAAATTCCTTCTATCAAAAACAACAGATAAATTTATTAAAAAAAATTACCTTACTGACATAACCTTGCGAACGATGTTTTGGAATTAGCCATTGCGGACGATTGAAAACCTGCAGATAAAATATTAGTTTATAAAAATATCGAAACACGAGCAAACGAGTCGAAAATGTCACAATATGTTTATCATATATTCGATATAAGAACTTACTTGCAACGCATGGTGATTGTTCAAAAAAGAAAGAACGGAATAAGCAGAGAGGCTCATTATTTCTGCTGGGCATGACCATATAGAAGCACAAGTCGGAATCTGGAAAATACCCGAACAATTTAAGTATATATTTTACTTAAAATGAAAATGACACATGAAATGAATAGCATGATAATATGTTATTTAAGCAGACTCACAAGAAAAGCCTTTTCGAATAAATCTGAGTAACCACGCGATCGTACGAAATGGCCCAACGTCTCATTGCGATCAAGGTCCTGATTTTTATCAAGCTCTTCAGTATAACTGGAAAAAAGGTGGAAGAAAAAAAGTAAGTTTCATTGACTAATATGATATATTATATATAATATGACTTACTTTTTTCCATCCTCATTGAACTTGTTGATTTCTCGGATCATTTTCCAAAATTGCAGACTGAAAATGTTCTTCTTTTGCGCGAACAAACTGGAGAACCCGTTGCGGGTCCCCCATTCGCAGCCTTTGCCATCGGCCAAGCTCACGGAGAATGACATGTCGGAGGGCTCCATGTCGACTCCTAGACTCTCAAACAACTCCATCATGTTAGGATATGTAATCTGTTTTGAGAAGGAAAAAAAAAAACTTGTGAATTGTGAAAACATGAAGCATTAGTGAATGTTAGTAAAAATTATGTGCTTTAGTAACACTAACGATTCATTGTAGGGCATAAGTTAAAAGTAGTTGGGAATCATAATAATAACAACAACAATTTTTTAAAAGACAATTCAATTTTCGTAAAACTAGACTAATAACCATAATTTACTATTAAAAAAAAAAAGACTCACTCTGTTAAACACTTGGAATCCAATATCCAGCTGAGTCCCATTGACAGTAACAGTGTTTGCATGGCCGCCTAAACGATCGTCCTTCTCATACAACACCACTTCGATCCCTTCTTTCGCCAAAACGTAAGCTGACATCATGCCGGTAACACCGCTACCCACCACCGCCACTCTCATCATTGACGACATTTCTGCAAACCAAACAACATTAAATTGAAGTATTTAATGCAGTAGCTCTCCAAATCCTGTGAGACAAACATGAGGCATAAAACTCTATTTTTTTTTTTTTTTCAAATATAATACTTTTAAACATAAATTTACTATTAGAGAATGGAGCACTATCCTTTAAAAACAATTATTGCCAACTATTTTAAGGACTAACATGGTTCAGACTAACTCGTTCTGATATTCTGAAGAAGGTCAGAGAGATACTTGGTCCGATTACTTAGATTAGCCTATTTTCTTAACTTTAATTAATTATTCGGTAAGGAAGAAATTCAAATAGAGTATTGTTGTTTAGGGTAAGTAAGTAGTTTCGGAAAAATATAGGGTTAGTTGTCACAATTGATTAGATTTAGTCGAACGAGGGTGTAGATTGAACCGTAAACCGAAAGTCTCTATATTAATTTTATTCATATTTCATAATGTTTAGTTTATTTTATTATTTGCAACTAGTAGTATATTTCAAATAACCAAAACTTCTTTCGATAGCTTTAAAGTAACTGGATTGAAGGTAGGCAGAGTTGAAACAAAAGCTTCGAAATAAATTTCTAGAGAGTTATGAGATAAACAACTTTGCCACGTGGCAACCCTAATTTAGATATTTTAACTAATTCTGTTTTGTAACTAACCTCTAACTTAATTAGTTAAAACTAGTTGTTACTACTGTAGCTAACTATAGTTATTTTTGGGTGGCCGAATCGTGTAGGTTAATCTTTGAGATCGAAAAGGTTTCAAGTTGAATCCTAACTGATGTCTAGATTATTTATGTTGCACAAAACTTGCTCATCACAATTAAGTAAAATAAAAGAAAATAACTGACTAAATGCATATCCTAGTTACCTTGAGAGTATATCCACTACCAGTTTTACAAAATATTATTCCGTGTTTTCTTCATAATATATTTATGTTTTGAAATAAGAGAAAAATGTTTTTTTCCCCTTTCAAAACCAATTATACCCAGATTTTTCTAATTTTTTTCGTACATTTTGCCTCTTCAACTGTGTATTTTTCACAATTTATCTCCTTAAACATTTTTCGTCGAAATTGTTGCTGGAATTTATTGATGGCAAAACTTTTCATACAATTGAAGTAGTTTTGTCCTTCATTTGTGAGAAAAGTTTTGCCGGGATAATGCTGAACAATTTTGAATAGAATTTAGGAGGTTAAAATATTTTCTCCCTTTAAAATAATATATTTTGAGATATCACACCTTCGTGTGGCATGTGTAATTGATTTGATTTAAGAAAAATAATAGAATGTGAAAATAAAGAGAGAAAAAAGTTACCGAACATATATATAGCCTCAGATGTCTGAATGGATTGAATTGTTAACCAATAATGATCAACCCACCAAATAGTACTATCAATCACGAAATACTGAATGTTGTAAAATCTGGAGCTATACAATTGCTTTCTACAATTTATGCTGTACCAAAATGAACGTAGATTTGGGATATATAGAGGCAAAGGCCACGCAAAACTTGGTTGTACAATCTAATAAAAATATAATCAAATCGAAGACCATGTGGACAAATAAATGACCATAATATCCGGGTCAGGATATCCCAAAGCTGGCCAAAGGCACCCATTAATAATAAAAGAATCGAATTTGTAATTCTAATATACATGTACATGATTTGTCTTGAATATTTTAATTAGTTGCTTAAAGTATATGTCAGACATAGCAGTATCTTAAATTTTATCCATTACGCAATATAATTGATCAAACTTGGATCGTTTTTTTTTTATAATTATATTGTTCATTTTTTAAAAAACAACCATTAACGACACTGAACATCCATGAAAATTATATACCGTATTTATATTAAGCGATCTCATTTCTTGAAAGGAAAATTCTTTCTGAGGGTTGAGCGAGTTATTTTAAGAAGTAGCGACCTGAAGTATGGGAGTGGTGAGCTCTCATATAGGGTAGCGACCTCTTATGGTTTTACCAACTCGACGTTGAGTAGTAGCTCGACGCTGGGTGTTGGTCTTTTATAATTGTTGTGCCCGAACGGGTTAACATGGATGGTATTGTGGGGTCCCGACGGATTATATTAAAAGAATCACAGGCCCAGGCCTATTCTGGTAATTTAGCGAGAGATTTATTATTTATGAAAACTTAGCATACAGGAAATTTTTAATTTTAAGTCGGTTGTGATATTTATGAAATTTTAGTGGGAGAAAGTAACCCTAGTTTGGGGAATACTTCTCTTATCTATATAAAGATGATCCAGGCCTCACTTTTATTTGAAGTTGATTTAATCCTACTTTTGAGCTCTCAAATCTCTCGCATTTTTTAACTTAAGCATTGGAGGACCTTCGCCGGGGCCCCACCGCCTTGGCTGAGGTGTTGTTTTGCAGGATCGATCAGGTCGCCAGGAGTCTCTTAAAGGTCAATAAGGTCGTTGTATAGTAATCTAAAGCTATTCAGGTCGTTGATCTCATATTTTAGGTTAGTACCCCATATTCTTGGTGATTCAATCTTTTTGGTCGCATCAAGTGGCACCGTCTGTGGGAAAGAAGGACAACGAGTCTTTGAGTGAAAGACGTGGGAAGATTTGCAAACACAATATGAAGGAAAGAAACATGCCGCCTAGGGTCCTGGATTTTGGCCCTGAATCAAGCAAATTATAGAAAAAGAACAAGATAATGGAAGTTAATAAAGGAGAGCAAACAAAAGACGAACTAACACCTTCCAAGGAGGACCAACGATCCAGAATCTGACTGGCACACCACCACCCTCGCCAGAAAAATGAACCTGAAGGAGAGCAACAATAGAAAACTGCGGAAGTTATCGCGCAAAGAGCGGTCTACATAGGAAAGAAGGGATGGAGAGAGTTGCCTAAAGACAAGCCTTGTCAAAACAATAAAGCCTTGTCAAAACAATAAAGGATTCTTGGAAGGATTCATGGAATTTGTACCTCTTAAAAAAAAAAGAAGATCTAAACAAGTATCAAGCAGGCGAGCTGGGTACGGTAAAGGAGAAACCTGATAAATAAGAAAGGGGCACGCGGATAAACCAATTACAAGAAAAAAAACAAAAAAACAAAGTGGAGGATCTCCATCACGGAGACCATCTCGTGAGCGAAGGGGGAGCTTTAGCAAGCGAAGATATGCAGATTCCTCCAGCTCCACCTCGTCTTCAGAGTCCCGTACTCAGAAGTATAAATATAAAAAAGGAAAGAAATTGAGATTAGGGCGAAAACACTATAAACATCGAGGTCGGCGACACAGTAAGCACATTAGTGAGGATGAAACAGAAGACTCGAGCACAGATGGTGAGTCCAGGGAAAGATCTCAAAAAAGTCGAGGTCGGTATCGTGAAGAGAAGGGAGAGAATGAATTTGGGCCAGGTACTAGGGCGTTCAGAGATATGCAAGAAGCATTGTTAGCTCTGCAGAGGCAAATGGCGGAAGAGAAGCCTGACGAGGAAAAAGGGCGTCCTTTTTCGGAGGACATATTACAAGCTGTACTACCTAAGGGGTATAAAACTTTGGAAATCTAGTACCATGGGACGACAGATCCAATCCTGCACATGCAACTTCTTGAGAATGAGATGATTCTACATGGATATACGGATGGTGTGGCATGCCGAGCTTTTTTATCTACTTTAAGAGGAATCGCTCAAAGCTGGTTTCACCAATTGGCGCGCGGAAGCATTATTAGCTTTAGGGTTTTACAGGCGGTCTTCTTGAAACAATTCTCCAGCGTGAAACAACATACGAAGATTGCACAGTCTCTTTTTACAATGGTGCAGCGACCAGATAAAAGCTTGAAGCAGTACATTAACAGGTTCACTAATGCCACACTAGAGGTACCCAGCGTTACGGATGAAATGAAGGCAGGGGCATTACATCAGGGATTAAGGAGGGAGGATTTATGAAAATCTCTAGTTAAAAAAGATGCGCGTACATACGATTAGATTTTGGAGCGATGTAATAAATATTTACAGGTGGAGGAAGCTGAGGAAGAGCATAGTTTACGATTTGGTGTGGAGGTCGTGGAGATCGGAGGTAGTATGTCGAAGAAGTCGGAGATCAGAAGAGAACCAAGACGGGTAGTACGCGGGCTCATAACTGTTGGTACAGGTGGGAGAGTAGAACCTAAACTAGATATGAGAAACTGGAGAGATGAGAATTTCACACCTTTGGCCTATCCTCAGGCTAAGATGTTTACTATCATGGAGAGTTTAATACTCAATGACATAAAATGGCCAGAAACTCGTACACAGCTCCCTACTAATCCCAAGTCGGATTTCTTTTGCCTGTTTCATAATAATTATGGTCATTCCACGGAGAAATGTAGGCATCTTAAGGCGGAAATTGAAAGGCTTATAAAGGCCGGGCATTTAAAGGAGGTCATATACAAAGATAGAGAACTAGGGGAACCAAGGCAGACATTACCCCCATCACCTCTGAGGGGCCCACCTCAAAATCAGGTCGGGGGACAGCCACAGCAAGAAAATCAAATACAAAATGAGCCAAGAAGGGCAGGAAGGAACAAGAGAAGAATAAACATGATCTCATGATACTAATACAGCACGAAAGAAACAGGCTAAATCAGCTCGTCCGAGACCATGGGAGGTCGCTAGTAGAAGTAGGCGATCTCAAAAGTCAGGACGTGTCATCTCTTTTGGTCCTGGTGAACAAAGTGGGCTGCAAGTAGGTCACAATGATACGCTGGTAATTGAAGCTGAAATAGCGGGGTATGAGGTTGGAAGAGATTTTGTAGACAATGGGAGTTCTGTTAATATAATATATATGGATTGCCTAGAAAAAATGAAGTTGGAGACAAGGATGAGACCTGTGAATACATCAATATACGCATTCAATGGAGCGCAAGTTATTACGGAGGGCAAGTTAACACTTTCGGTGGTGTTAGGAAGCGGCGAACTGCAAGCAGAGAAGGATTTGAAGTTTTTAATTGTTCATGGGAGGTCGACATATAATGCAATATTTGAGCGACCTGCCCTTAATGCATTCCAGGCAGTAACATCTACATATCATATGAGTATAAATTATCCTATGGGAGATAATGTATGGGAGGTCGTATCCGAGCAGCATGTCACTAGGTCATGTTATCAGATGATAGTCGGAAAAGGCCTGAGTGACAACAAACGAGAAATGAGGGAAGATGTGAAGGAAGGTGTACTTAGTGCAAAGAAGATGAAAGAACAAGAGAACTCTGTTCGGCCGCATGAAGAGTTGATGGTGATTTCGTTGGAGGAAGGTCGCCCAGAATATACTACAAGGATAGGAACCCTAATGGTAGAAACATTGAGGGAAGAGCTGATAAAATTACTTAGCGAATTCCAAGACGTTTTTGCCTTTGGGGATGGAGAATTGGTAGGGGTATCCCCAGAGGTCACGCAACACCACTTGAATGCAGACCCAGAAGCGAGGTCGCTTAAACAGAAAAGAAGATATTTTGGGGCTGAACTGGATAATATAATTGAGGAAGAGGTGCAGAAGTTGTTAAAGGCAGGCCATATTCTGGAAATCCAATTCCCAGAATACTTATCTAATATTGTAATGGTACCTAAACCAGGGCAGAAGTGGAGAATGTGTGTAGATTTTCACGACCTAAATAAGGCATGCCCGAAAGATCATTATCCACTGCCACGAATTGATCAACTGGTGGATTCAACCTCGGAGTGCGAGCTATTGAGTATGATGGATGCTTCACAAGGATATCATCAAATACCATTGGCAAGGAGGATCAACCTAAGGTGAGTTTTGTCACCTCGATAGGAACATACTGTTTTGTGTCTATGCCATTTGGTTTGAAGAATGCAGGGGCGACCTATCAAAGAATGGTGGACACAATGTTCAAGGACATGTTGGGGTCCACCATGGAGGTGTATGTCGATGATATGTTGGTAAAGAGCAGGAAAGCAGAATCTCATGTGGAGGACTTAAGAAAAACTTTTGTTATACTCAGATAATACGTAATTAAGCTCAATCCAAAGAAATATGCATTCGGCGTGTGATCTGGGAAATTTCTGGGATATATGGTAACGGAGTGAGTTATCGAGGTCAACCCCGAAAAGGTGCGGGCTGTTTTGGAGATGCCGCATCCACGAAAGATGCGCGAAGTACAGGTGCTAACATGTCGGATTGCGGGTCTTCACCATTTTATTTCCAGGTTGGTAGAGAAAGTTGTACCCTTTTTCAGGGCTCTTAGGAAAGGATCCAAGTTCTAATGGACCAAGGAGGCAGTAGAATCTTTTGACAAGCTAAACGAATACTTAGCGGAGATACCACTATTAATTAAGCCAATGCCGGGGGAAGACCTGATCTTATACATATCAGAGGGAGAGGTTGCAGTGAGTTCTGTACTCATCAGGGAAGACGCAGGTACACAAAAGCCTATTTATTATATAAGCAGGATGCTAAGGGGTGCCGAACTGAATTACTCTGAGTTGGAGAAGAGGGTTTTTGCGCTAATCTATACAGCGAGGAATTTGCAACCATATTTTCTGATCCATAAGGTGAAGGTGCGTACTAACCTGGCCCTCAAGCAGGTTCTGAGTAATCCGAATGTATCCGAAATGCTGGTAAAGTGGGCGGTGGAATTAAGTGAGTATGACGTGGTGTATGAACCTCGGACGGCCATCAAGGCACAAGTATTGGGAGATTTTTTTACAAGAGATGGTGTATATATTTGAACCAGATGGCGGGACAAAGGCATGGCTATTGTACGCTGATGGATCGACCATGGTATCAGGAGCTATATTAAGGATTGTTGTAACTAGCCCGGAAGGAGAGAATTTGGAGTTTTCAATCAAGTTGGGATGCAAGGCTCTAATAATGAGGCAGAATATGAGGCATTATTGCAAGGTGTTAAGATGGCAAGCGAGCTAGGAGCAAGGAGAGTAAAGACATATACAGATTCACAATTGGTATCTCGCCAGTTTGATGGGTCATTTGAGGCAAAGAAAGAACGTATGTCGGTATATTTGAAAATGTTACGAGACCAGGTTATGTGTTTTGAAGATATTCAGCTGGATCATTTACCGCGGGCTGATAATATTAGAGGCGATCAGCTCGCTCAGATGACAAGTGCACTAGGAACCTGTGACACCAGAAAAACTACATTGATGGAGCTAGGTCATAGTAGTGTGGATAAAGGAAAAGAGTTGATGGAGATAGAAATAAAAGAGGATTGGCGTACGCCAATATGGGAGGTCCTTTCTAAGGCAAAGGAAGGCGAGGTACAATTGTCAACAAAAGAAACTAGAACAGTGGCTCGGTTCTGTATTATAAACGAGGTCTTATAAAAAAGGTCGCATTTTGGACCATTTTTGAAATGTTTGGCCAAGGAAGAAGGATTAGAGGTATTGCAAGAAATACACGAAGGATATTGTGGTGATCATACGAAAAGCAGGGCGCTGGTTGGGATAACGTTGCGGGGTGGTTTCTTTTGGGCAAGAATGAAAGTTTTGGCGAGCGACCTGGTCAGAACTTGTAAAATATATCAGATGCATGCACCGGTCATTCATATGCCGGCTGAGGACATGATGATTATGAGCTCGCCTTGTCCCTTTGCACAATGAGGAATCGATATCGTTAGGCCTTTTCCAAAAACACCTGGCAATAAACAAAATTTGGTGGTTGCAGTCGATTATTTTATGAAATGGGTGGAAGCAGAGGCAGTGACGGGCATAGGCAAGCAGGACATGATGGATTTTATTTTTAACAATATTTTTTGTAGGTTTGGTGTTCCATGAGTTTTGGTTTCAGATAACGAAACCCAATTTAATGGGCGGAAAATCCGAGATTGGTGCAAGGAAATGGGGATGAAGCAATGTTTTGCTTCTGTGGCACATCCTTAAGCTAACGGACAAGTTGAGGTTACTAATTGTATTATTGTGCAGGGAATTAAGCTGCGACTAGAAAAGGCAGGAGGACTTTGGCAGGAAGAGCTCGCATCGGTCTTATGGGCTTACCGACCGACTCCCCGAACCTCTACAGGGGAATCGCTTTTTAGCTTTGTATATGATAAGGAAGCTTTCATCCCATTTTAAATAGTAGTGGGGTTCACACCATTTATCAACATTCAATGTGGAAGAGAATGAGAGGCTAGCAAGGGGAGCAATTGAGACGATTGATGATATACGAGATAACGCTGTAGCCCGGGCAGAACGTTATAAACAGAAAATTCAGGCAGCTTTTAAAAAGCGTGTTAAACGTCGATATTTCCAGGTTGGAGACCTAGTATGGAAGTGAGCTAATGCAACACATAATATCAGAAATTTGGAGCCAAATTGGATCGGGCCGTTCAAAGTAATCAAGGTGTTATGCGGGGGAGCGTGTGTACTCGAAAATGAAAAGGGAAAGCTCTACCTAGAAGCTAGAATATTTATCATTTAAAGAAATATTATGCCTGAAAGGCAGGTATATGAGGTGGGCGTATGTTTCGTAGTAATATTTTTATTTCTATTATAAATCGATGCTTTCACAGGTCGGCTGCTGATTCATGTACCCTCAGGGGTGGAGATTAGTTTATCTATGTACCCTTAGGGGCGGATAGTTGTTTCATTACCCTTTGGGGCGGGTAGTTCTTTTATTATACCCTCAGAGGTAGACCCCTAATTATTACCCTCAAGGGCGGATATTCACTATTGTACCCTCCGGGGCGGATATCTATGTATGATATATAATGGAAATTTTGGTAATTTTTATGGTTTTATGAATGGTTGGGTAAGTAATTTGTGATTTTGAGTATGTTTGGTTTACGTACTTGAGGTCGCCTATGGGAAGGATATGTTTGACTTACATATTTTTTCCAATTTTGTAGCTTTATAGTCTACGTAAAATAACATATTTGATTTATATGCTCTTGGTTCTAATCCTCAGTGCCTTGATTGATTTTATTTGGTTTAAATTGTAAACATGTTTGATTTACATGTTGTCCGCGATTTATATTGAGGTTGTGGTTTTACTTGTGAAGGTTCTGATCACAGGTTATGGTTATCTTACTTGGGGAAATTATAAGGATGTTGGGTTTCTAAGATTTATTATTTTTGGAGCTGATTTACATGGTTAAAACATGGGTTGTTGGTATTGTTGGGATGATTTGTTGTAACAGGTGATACTTAATGAAAAGATTAAATTGTTCATACAAAGAGATCCAGGATAAGATATGTTTATAATTACAGTCATGCAATTTTACGACTCAGACATAAATTCCTCAAGGGGTGTCTCAAGCTCGATAGCCAGCTTCGCTCGTAAAACAGCTCTGCCCTGACAGAAGAGCGACCACTCAGCCTTTGGTGACTGCTTTAAGTCTCCTTTACAGAAGGAGAAGGGAGGAAGTTTGTTGACGATACCCTCCACGTGGGGTTGATGAGAGCGTTCATGGCGGCGAGCTGGATCTTGATTTTGTCTATGGCCAAACAGACCCACTCTTTGCTACCTCTAGCCATCTTGCCGAAATAGAGGGATGTGTTCTTGTAGGTTGCCAACAACTCCTCTCTATAAGCATTCATAAACTTCTTGCCCATTTCGCTCCTCAAGAATGTGCGGTGACCTTCAGCAATGCCTTGCTCGTGAGCTATGCGACCGACGTTGTATATTTTCTTCTCCTTTGTCTGCACCATCTCTTCAAACTTTTGAATCCGATCTTTGAACTCATTGGTTATGCGAGCTACCTCGTCCTTTAAGCTGTCTATCTAGCTCTTCATAATATTTACTTCTTCTTCGCGAGCAACCAGTTGTTGACGAGCTTTGTCTAGCTCTCCTTAAGTCAGAGATAATTGTTGGGTTTGTTATTCCACTTGTGCTGCTAATTCATCGCAGGTTTTCTGCAGCTCGTTATCGGCGGGGGACGTCTGACAGTGGTTGAATAAGGCATGCACCAAAGGTTCGACCTGTTACATGTAGGGGAGGATGATGTATGATAAATATATTCAGACAGTATACTTAAGGAGATTATTCTGAGAAAAATGGGGTCACCTGAGCATTTAGAAGGGCCTTGAATTGATCAACATCGGAGCATTGTACCAAACTCTTCTCCATATTTGGAGAGCTAGATGTGGCAGCATCATAAGTTTTGCGGAGACATCGGCACTTTGGAACTGGGGGGATGATTTGTGCGGGCGTTCGAGCAGCTCGTTTCCCTTTGGTTTTTTTCCTGGGCAACAGTTGTTCCTCCAGGTCACCAATCATCTCTTGACCTTCCTTGGCCGCCATAGCATGATCCAGCACCTCATCTACATCAAAAATATGTGGTCGTGGTGCTGATGTATTTGTTGGACTCGAGTCTGCTTGCACAGTGGCTCCCTTCGAGAGACGCAACTGTCGATAAGGTCATCTGCAAGAGGAACTTACATGGATAACTCAGATTGTACTATTGAGAACGTGAAAAATGAGAAAACTTATAACTAAGAAGACCTACCGAATTCTGATATGGTCAAGGCTTGATCCTGATCAATAAGTCATGAGTCAAGACCTACGAAGGAAATTAACCTCTCCCACCTGGTGAATTCCACTACGTCGAAGGGACGTTTACTCCACTCAAATAGCTGGTCAGAATATTTTTTGTATAGGGCAGGGATTTTTTTGGGAGTAGGAGGGCCATCCTGCTTTGGGGTATGGTATTGTAGCTCGGTGTTGAAGGGTCAGTCCTCAGTGTTGTGTATAAAGAAGAATTTACTTTGCCATTCAGACATCTTTGATGATGGATTCACCAAAAGGCGGGGTTTCCCAGAGCGAGCAGAAAGGTAAAAAGAATTTCTCTAGTATTTTATTTAAAAACAGAAATGAAAGAAACCTGGATCAGGTTGGACATTAAAATATTCACATAAAATCACATACCCTGCCAGGAATTTTATAGAATTTGGGGACATTTGAAGGATGGGGACTTTGAATTGTTGGTTGCACTGATATAAAACCAGTGAGGTAGAAATCTAAAACCTGACTTAGGTAGCTCATCGAAAATGGTGATGTGGTTAGCAGGAGGATTTGTTGGGTCTATTTGGGTGATGTTTGGGAGGATCATTTTAGCGGTCTCGGGAAGATTAAGTGTTTTCTTAAACTCTTTGAGTTTTTCCCGCTCAGGTAACACCCAATAGTTTGGTTTGACTACCCTATTGGCTTGGAGTAGGGGAAGTAGGTCGGCAACATCCGAAGAAGGTACCATGGTTACCGGATTCTCCAGGAAATGTTTTGATTGAGATATATTAAGTTCGATTAAGGGGATACCCTCTCGGATGTTTTCCATTTTAGGTTGGGCTGGAGAGGGATCATCTGGTATGTTTTCCATTAAAGCTCTGGCCTAAGTATAAGCCCTAGTTTGAGCCTCAAGCTCGGGCCAACTGACGTCACCTTCGAGTTCTTCATGTAGGCCAGGCTGCGGTGAAGGAGGATTTCTTCATCTTCTTTTAATAATAAATGGGTTTTCAAGGGAATCGGAGTCAGGGGAAGGTTGTGGGTTTTGAGAATCGGGAATGGAGGATGCTGGATTCATAATCAATCAATTATCGAAAAAAAATTAAAAAAAATACACTCAGTAGATGCAACAATTGAAGAGCAGAATTAAAATAGTTACTATTATGAAAAGATTAGGGGGACTTACTCATTATTACGACTGATGATTTTGGGACGAATGCTAAGGTGTTGTGAATTCCGTGCAGAATTTTATGAGGAAAGGATTTTTGTTGCAGAGAAAAATGGTGTTTTGCTTGAGATTTTGAATACGTGAGACAAATGAGGAAGAAGGAGTGTTTTTGTTGGCGGCGTAAAAAGCAAAAGCTGAAAAGACAGAAATGAGTTTTTCGAAAGGTAAGAAGTTGGTAGGGTTTTATTCTGGGCCTTTCATTTTTGGCCCATTGTATTTAATATATTACGAGAAAATGGGGAGATGACACGTGTCCGACATAATATCAGAAGGCATTTAATGATCTTTAAAGAGATATGATGGATAGGAGTGGCGTGTTTTGACTTCTTGAAAACGCATGATTGTAATTTGCTGGATTATTGTGCACACGTACGACTTTAGGTCGACAAGAGATGTTTTTTTTAATTATAGATTGATAGATATTTGAGGTCGGTAAGCATATATTTCTGTAGGGACTTGTGAGCGACCTCTTCTTCTAGAAGGTGCATTCTTTCTGGAGCTGAGCGAGCTGAATTATTTTTGAAGATTATAATTTCTTGTATGAAGGGTGGAGAGCTCTTGTTGCATGACTGATGTTATAGCTCGGTATCGAGAGCTGGGTTATTGTGAGTTATGGTATGAAGTCTGGATAAGCTAACAGAGTGGTTGAGTTAAGTTTTCTGGTCGACGCATTCTTTTTACTCTTTACATATTCTACCTTATCTCATACCTCGATCAACCAGAATATAGAGGACTAGCTGATACGACACTAAATACTCATGAAAGCTATATGCCGGTATTTATGGTAAGCGATCTCATTTCTTGGAAGGAGCATTCTTTCTGAGGGTTGGGCGAGCTATCTTTAGGAGTAGCGGCCTGAAGTATGTAATTGGTGAGCTCTCATACAGGGTAGCGACCTCTTATGGTTTTACCAACTCGGCGTTGAGTGGTAGCTCGGCGCTGGGTGTTAGTCCTTTATGATTGTTGGGCCCGAACGGTCTAACATTGGATGGTATTGTGGGGTCCCGGCGGACTGTATTAAAAGAATCACATGCCCAGACCTATTCAGGTAATTTAGCGAGAGACTTATTATTTATGGGAACTTAGCATACAGGAGAAATCCTAATTATTATTTATGCCCGGTGACAGCTCATCCAGAAATGAAGCACGTGGGTGAAGTTTTAAGTAGCTTTTTGTAGTGGCCGGTCAGTTTAGTTCAGGTAATAGAGGTAATAATATATGTTTTCATTTCACCAATTATTGATTTCGTTTTAGTATGCTCAATCATGGCCAAATGTACAGGAACTTACAAGGCCATATTCGAAGAAACAGAGAATAAATCAAATGGAGACAAGTGGTGAGCAATCTGCAACCAAACCAAGGCCACCTCTTGTTGATGACGTGGTCTTGGAGAACTTGTGAGCTAATTTCAAAGAGCTACACTCGTTGATTCTATCGATGCCCTTGCATGTGAACTACGTCTCTATGGACCTAGAGCGCACCGTCTTCCAGCATGAAAGAGAGACGAAAATTCATGTGCTAATTGATGATATTCGGAGCTTGTTCAGAATGGGGTGGATTAGTATTGCTGTTGTGCAAGTCTTTGCACGGTACGAGCTTTCTTTCTCCTTATCAATTAGTTCAATATGTATCTTAAATTTATTTAGTTTTGAATCTACTAATGATTTACAGGTGTCTTCGTGGGTTGGCTGAGAGTCTTTGCACCAGTGCCATCGGACTTCTTTGTCCAGCGCATATCTACAAAAAAAATAAAATTAAATGACCCGACTGTTGTGATGTCGTACATAAGTGATGTCTTCGATGCAATGTTTAACAGGACATTCATTCTAGCACCATACCTAGACGAGTAAGAGAGACTATTTCTTGTTATTTTTTTCTTTACTCCTTTACAATTATTATAATTTATAAAGATAATTAATCTTTGTGCTTATGAAAATGTGTAGTGACCACTGGGTGCTCGAGTGATATGTCCTCTCAAGAATCAGGTTTATATTTTAGATTCAAAGACATACAAGAGGGAGTTGGATATCAAGACACATGTTAATACATACGTAAGTTTCCCCACTATATTTGTATCTCTTATTTTTTGAAAAGGTAACTTTCTGTTCTTTTTTACAATAACATCATAAAAAACAATTTACTTTCAGGTCTTTATTGTCAATTTAGTAATGTACTGATTCTTTTTTTGTGGGCAATTGTTTCATGGGCAAGTTTTTTCATAGCATTAATGTAATTTTGCTATTTTCTACAACCAGATTCTTTCTAGAGCCTACTCTGTGTGTTTCCAATCATAAAACCGCTTCAAATTTTTCATTGGATGTAATATAAGATTGGGTGGTTCATCCGCTCATTATGGTTTTAAAACTGTAAATGTTTAATATATAGGTAACAATTTCTTATTTTTATTGAAATAATACTTTGCGTGTTATTATCTCCTTGAGTGCAATGATTACTATTTACAGGGCAGTTCGGACTTATTGGTCAAAAAAGTAAAAAGAGGAAGAAACATGGCGTGGAATAATCTGTCGGTAAGTTATTTTTTAAGATATTAACAATAAAATAGTATATTTATCGGTTACCCTAGTAGGCAAGTTAGTAAAGTGCTTCGACCCATTACATTTTGACTCACCGATAGATCTATTGATAGGGGGATATTGATCTGATTTCATATGATTTTTTTAGTGTAATCAACAACCAGGAGACAATGAGTGTGGTTATTATGTCATGAGGTATATGTATGACATTTGCTGTGGGATCAGTATGAATTCTTCATTAGATAGGGTACGTGTAAACTCATTTTTATTAGTAAAAAATACTGAATATTTTTTAAACTCCAAACTTAAACTTCATTTTTAAAATGACAAATTAGATTTTTGAATCGGAATGTGTAGGCCTCATTTGGAGTTGAACCATACGAGCAAGAACTAATCGACGAAATGCGTGAGCTATGGGTAGAATACATTACTCGGTAAATTACTCGTATATATGTGTTTTTTTCTAAGTTTTAATTACTTTTTCTTAGCTATTAAGTAATTTATTTTGTAACTTGGTGCAGAACATTATGAGGACGTTGGTGGATTTCCTATGGATTTTCTTAATTAATGTGACTCTTATTCATTCACAGGGAAAAGTATGGAATGACAGATAAATAGCAGTAAAGAGGTTGTGTAAGGATTCAGGGTTGGAATTCAAGAACGAGGTGTTGTTCGTAGCCAAACTTCAACACAAGAATGGAGGAAAGGCTCTGGGGATTATCCTTGGACGAAAACGATATGCTTCTTATTTACGAGTTTAGTTTGTGAGCTTTGTGCGGTTGAACATGATAGATTCTCCCTTGAGGTTGGGGTTTGTTGCTACTTTTGCAATGAAATAATTAGTTTAACTTGAGTTTTATTAGATAGGATTGGAATTTATGCATTTGAATTATTTATTATTGAATAAAATTATTTTTTAATTTAAATTATTTTTTTGCAAATGGTAATTATCAATTTTCTGGACATGTATTAAAATAAAATTTTTGAAATTCTAGAAGTTTTTTATCAAAAAATTTGTGCATCAGTTTGTGCAAACCGATGCATATAATCAGAAGCGGCATCGGTTTGGATGACAACAGCCGATTCTTACATGCTGTTACATTATTATATACATCGGTTTTTGACAACAAAACCGATGCATATAAATAAAAATCGATATCGGTTACTCAACAACGACCGATGCCTATAGGCAACTATAGGGATCGATTATGTAAACCAAAACCGATGCCTATAGGTTAACTATAGACATAGGTTGTGAGATCAAAACCGATGCCTAAATCTCGCCATGAGGCATCGGTTATTTCAAAAAAACCGATGCGTATACATAAACATTAAGCATCGGTTATTTGTCAAAGCCTATGCCTATAGGTACCTTATAGGCATCGGTTGTTCTACAAAACTGATGCCTTCAGAGGACATTAAGCATCAGTTGTAGAACAAAATCGTTCTACAAAAATCGATGCCTTTAGAGATTATTAGGCATCGGTTTGTAATCAAAACCGATGCCTATAGTGCACCTATAGGCATCGGCTGTTTTACATTAATCGATGCCTATAAGTACACTATAGGCATCGGTTGTTTTATAAAAAATCGATGCCTTTAGAGAAAATTAGGCATCGATTTTTAATCAAAACCAATGCCTATAGTGCACATATAGGTATCAGTTGTTTTTCAATAACCGATGCCTTTAGTACTGTATATAGACATTAGGCATCGACTTTTGATAACTATATACATCGGTTATAGGCATCAGTTTTACAACCGATGCCTAAAGTCCAGGTTATAGGCATCGATTGTAGAACCGATGCCTATTAGCAAACCCAACCGTGCTTTTGGGGGTTTTCTGTAGTAGTGTTGTCACCTAATTTATTTTATCATATTTTACTTCATAAATTTTACATGTTTTGTACATTGCCTCCAAAGGGTCGCCGCCAGTAATATTCCACCTAAATCTTGTCACGTGTAGGGCATGTGGGGAAAAAACTTAAATTCACTTAAAATCATACTAATTTTATTGCACTTTACCTCCTCAACTTCGAAAATTTTTCAATTTACATTTTAAAGAAAGTTTGTGTATGTATATATACACATTTTTTTATATTTCTATTCCAAAAGCGCACGTTTGTATCAATTGATTACTCGTTGGAACCGATGAACAACGCGAGTTGGTTAGATGCACTTTCCTTTTTAGGATATCGTTATATACAACAACCTTATCCGCACAAGCCTAGGCTGGACCTACCTCTATTCCTAGAGGAGCCGTATGAGGTGGGCCTTCTTCATAATGTCCTCAATAGCAATAATTAGTCTTTTACTTGAGTTGTTGTGATGTGTGGTGGGGTAAGAGTATCTGTCGATTCCTTCCTGGCTATCCAGGGACTAAATTAGCCTTCGCTGCACTGTTCCCAAGAACTAGCAAACCAAATATCAAAATTCTTGGGTCATCTCAAAAACTAAAATCGCGATTTATCAACATCCTCTCCCATGACTTTCCATACCAACCAACCTGAATCTGCCCTTGCGAGTCTTCTATGCATTTTAGGAGTACAATGAATCTTAGAAGAATCCCACTTTTAAGCACGACTCTTTCTATTTTTGCGCTGGCGAAATGGGCACGCTCTCATGGTACTAGTAAGACTGTCAAAGTATAAGGTCTTTCCAATAATGCTACCTAAAAACTCCATCCCTTCTGGGTGGAATTTACATGGCCTTGTACCCGTAAACAACCCCAAATAACCCCTTCTTGTCCTTCTCTCGAAAGAGTTCTGCACTCTTCTTGTTCTCTGAAATTGCAAATCTATACAAGGGTTCAAGTTTTGATCGATATTTGCGGAGTTGATTATCCCTCTCAAAAATAAAGATTTGAAGTGGTCTATAATTTATTGTATTGATCCCCAATAGGAAGATCAAAAGAGAACCAATCTCATTCGTGATACACATTGATTTGAACCAAGTACTTCCTTACTCTTTCTTATTCTCAAGAGAATTACCCCCACTCCAAAATAGCTGCAATGTTGGCGATTTGACTCAGCTTGGTCTACTTGAGTCAACAGTTAGAGTATCATTTTCACACATTGAGAGTCATTGGTTCAAATCCAATAGACTTTGGCCGAATATCACAAGGGGGCTTCAGGACTTGGGGAACCTAAATGTCCCATACCCCGACGAGTCCATAAATAAAATTTAAATGTTATTTATTTTAGTAAAATTTAAAATATCTTTCTTCTTAATTTATTAAAAAAATTTCAAAATTATCATTGAAATCATGAATTTTACTTATTAGAATTTAAATTAAAAATATCAAATCAATGTAATCTACTTTTTCAATATAAATAAAATAGAATGAGAAATTATTACTACATGAAAAATTATTTAATAATTTTGTGATTAATTTAAATAGGTAGATAATTGAAGTATTTAAAATATTAATAATTTAAATTATCTAAATTTTTTAAATTTATTATATACGACATGTTTTATTTTATTTTTAAGTAGAATTTATATATGTGTGCTTATATGTTTACATTCATTTGATTTTATTACTTTAAAACTAATAAGTAAAATAATGAAATAAATGACAATTCTAAAAAAGATAAATTAAGAAGAAAGAGAGTATATAGTTTATTGAAATAAATAATATTTAAAATTTATTTAGTTTTGGAATTAGATTTAAAAAAGAGATAAGATAATATGTGTACAAGTTTCATAATAAAAAGAGGGGGTAAAGTGCAAAACTTTTAAAGTCTAGAAGGTAAAATGCAATAAAATTAGTATAATTCAAGTGAATTACAATTTTACCTCAACATGACAAGATTCAGATATGACAAGATTCAGATAGAATATTTCACAGGCAATGTTCAAAATTCTTAAACTCTAGGAGATATAATGTTCCAAAAAATAATTTAGATGACAATGTGTCAAATTGAATTGTTTAGAAGGGAAAAAAATCTCTAAGTTTTGGTAGAATTTGTTAGATATGTTCGAATTAATAATTTTCATGAAGCAAAATAGCTTAATCCATGAATCGTAGCGTATATCTACTGTGAAATTCAGAAATAAAGTAGTTAATAGTGCAGGTCAAATAAATCGACAAAAAATATATAACCAATACTCCTTAACACTCAAAAAAAAAAAAAAACAAAAGAATGGAAATCGGGAATTGGGATTTTATTTATTTATTCATTTATTATTTTTTTTTTTAGAGAAACCATTTTTAAGAGACCAAATGCGAACATGGTCTTACACGAGTTACATTTCTCTAATCAATACAAGTTTGTATACAACATATAAATCAATACAAGTTTGTATACAACATATATTTCACTTGATTTTGCTAAATCCTTAATCCAATATATTCACTTGATTTTGCTAAATCCTTAATCCAACATTGAATTTATATGTGAAATAATTATTTATCGCGAATTATTAAATAAGGAAACTTTCATTAAAAGTTATTAAATAAAATTTAAAGTATTGGACTTTAATGTATTTTAATAGGATGTTAGTCATTAATATATAAATACTTAATGGATTATCTATTTTAATGATGGGTTAAAATAAGTATACCCAATATCTATCAAGTATATAAGGATTATTATGGTTGTAGGTAATACACGTGACCATCCACTCTATTTCGCATCCTATCGTTAGAATAAAGCGTACAAAGAAAGTCAAAGAGTTCTTTGAAAGAATCAGATACGTATTAACTTAAAAGGTCAAATATCAAAATACAATTAATTATAAATTCAGATACAATTATGATTAATTTATAATTTTAATAATTTAATATGAATATTTCTCCATTACATCAATGATTTTCGCTAAAATTATTTTCTAACAAACTTGTCATTAATAAATCACTCCATGTACTCGTAATTGTAGACTAATAACAATTGTTTGACTTTAGTACTTATCATCTTCCGAGGTAATTTGTTGATAAAAATATGCTCTACATGTTGGCCTCGTGTTTTATAATTAATTTTGGAGGTTACAGTGTAGTCGGGTATTTTTTTTTTTAGGGGGTGGGAGGGGTTGGTGGTGGTGGTGTTAAATCAATAATTGAGAACACGAGGAATGTGCGTAGTTTTGTTTAATCGTTAAAAAACTGTATATTTCGTTTCAAGTTGATGACGATGCGAAACTAATTCCAACTTCCAAGCAATTTCTAATAAAGATTGTTTCCTGCAGTTACACTTGAGAAGTCGTCTAACAACACCATTTTAATCAGAATTATAATGCAATGTAATTGTTTAACAACGTGGTTACCATGTTGTTCACACTTCCGGAATTTTTTATTTGATAAGAGGTAAGTTTGAAAAAAATACAAATCACATATATGAAAACTTTATTTTTATTTCATACATATAGCTGGAGTGCTTACTATTTTTAATACATGGGCATGTAGCTTCAGTAATATAGGTCTTTTATTTTTATTATCATTTTAGAGTGTCTATTAAAATTAAGAAATATATATATTTGACTCATACATTTTCTATTAATTGATAATATTTTAAATTAATTTCTCAAATCTCTTTTATTTAGTTGAGAAATTTATTCTTGACAATAACTCCTATTTTGTTATTTGTCTTTATTGGACACAAAATAAGTTAGGAAACTAGATTTAGGACTATATTGTGTTTCCAAGTTTATGTTTAAGACTTTATTAGTTTCCTAAATTGTGTTTAGGATTTGTTTTATTTGTTTACCTGGTTTCGGATTTTAAAACTGTCTATTTAAGACAATAGAATCCTAAAGCTACTTACAATCTTTTACGCACGGTATATTGAAGGACGACGCACAGCAACGCAAGACTCACGACAAGGACTGAAGAACACGAAAACTACTTGAAGCCATTGATCGAGAGTGACAAGCTATTTGAAGTTGCGTGACCAATGGAGAAGAACTTGTTCAATCTAGGCGACAAGTATTTAGTATCATGTGTTTTGATACTTTAGTTTTCATATATTACTTAATATTTTTGTATTGATCGAACAACAAGGAAGTAATATAGTTTTCGGGTTTGTACACCAAAGTTCACAAGTACTTTTACTTGTGAACTGAATTTGTTATCTCGTGTTCTTAAATTTATTTTCCACTGCATACTTTTTATTTTACTCTGGTCGATGTTGTTAACCAGTGTTGTTTAACATTGGTAACAACATCGTAAATCTGAGACTTATTTTCAAAATCATAGACCTTCAAATTTTACAATTGACATCTAGAGCAGGTTACTTAACCTTTTAAGTACTGATCCTTATTTTTAGGTGCTATGGATGCTCAAGGCAACCCAAGGCCACTGATCCTCAACGGGGAGAATTATTCTCTCTGGAAACAAAGGATGCTTTGGCACTTAAAGAGCATTGATGAACGTGCATGGAGAACCGTCCTCGTTGGATGGTAAAAGCCACGTGTCACTGATGGAGAAGGCGACACTATCCCGAAGAAGGAGGAAGACTGGACTACTGACGAAATGAATGCTGCGAATTGGAATTTCAAATGTATCAACACCTTGTGCAGTTATGTTGATGCAAGGTATTACAGAGTTATCAAGAATTGCGATTGAACAAAAGATGCTTGGGACACACTCCAAAGGGTGTGTGAAGGAACTGCAAGCGTGAGGAAATTAAGGCTGAGAATGCTGATGTCCACGTTCGAAGCAATGAGAATGGATGAGAAAGAAACAATAATGGACTATTCCATGAGACCGTCAGAGATCACAAGCGAGTGCAGAGAGCTTGGTGAGGCCATAACTAACTCTCGTCTTGTAGGAAAATTGCTGAGATCTATTACAAAGAAATACAATATGAAGATGGTTGCCATAGAAGAATCTAAAGATGTTGATAACATTGAGTTCAACACCTTAGTTGGAAACCTTAAGCAATATGAGATGGAACACCTTGGTTCCAACTCAAAAGAGAAGAACGTTGCCTTTTCCTCCTATACTAATCCAGTCAATGTTGAAGACGATGAGGAGTTTGATTTCAATGAAATTCTGAAAAAGATGGAATCTACTACGCTTTGTGAAGACGAATTGTCGTTTTTTACCCAACGTTTCAACAGCTTCTTGAAGAAGAAGAATAGCCTTGGAGGCTCAAATACGAAGACTAGGCCACAGGTGTTCACGCCAAAATTCACTGGACGTGCTCTTCCTAGATCTCAGTCTACGTCTTCAATTCCAAATGCATCCAATCCCACGAGACCACTCAGTGAGGTGCAATGTCATGAATGTAAAGGTTGGGGACACTACAAAAATGAGTGTCCTAACACTCTTAGGAAGAAAATCATGGTTGTTACTGATTTCACTGAGAATGTCAATGATTGCGAGTCAACTGAACCTGTTCCATCCTTATTTACCCATGTTGTTTGGGACGACGACGTCCATGTTGATATCCTTGAAACCAACATCGTTTGCTTGAATGTTAAAACCCCTGATTATCATAAGGAGTATGAACTACTGAGTGTTGAGCCCCAGCAACTGTTTGTCATCTGGGAAAAACAGGTACTCAAGGTCAAGGATCTCGTGAAAGAAGTAGAAAAACTGACCAAAGAAAAGGATGATCATCTTGACATAATTGTTCGCCTAGAAACATCTCTTACCAAGAAGGATGCTGAGCTAGAAAAGGTGAGAACCGAACTGACAAAGGTTCAAGGAACCATATCAAATCTGAACAAAGGCAAGGCGAAGCTTGATGAAATCTTGAAGATCAGCTTTCCTAAAACCTCGAAGCAAGGAATAGGATTTAAACCAAGTCAGCCACCACAAGTGCCAAGTCAGGAGCAGAAATCGCCCAAGCGACATAGGAAGAGGAGGCGACAGTACGTGTGACATCATTGTGGTGAGCCCAGACACATTCGGCCTTTTTGCTGGAAGATCATAGGCGAGAGAAGGCAATTTCAGAGAACTAATGCGGCTGCTAAACTCAATGTTGGTTTCCGTCATACCAACATCAATACCAACACCAGGTTCAAACAAGTGTGGGTCAAGAAGAATAACGTCAAGTGTAACATGATCCATACCTCCTTGAAGCCCCACGTCCCTGGAGCCTAGTATTTCGATAGTGGATGCTCCAAGCATATGACTAGGTCCGAGGATCTACTTTCCAACATTGTCAGATTTCGAGGTGGAAAAGTAAAGTACGGTGGAGGGGCAAATGGACAAATTGTTGGACAAGGAACTCTCCATGTTCCAGGCATTGTGACTCTTGAAAATGTGCTACTGATAGAAGGACTTACTGCAAAATTGATTAGCATAAGTCAACTGTGCGATGGAGGTTTCAGTGTCAAATTCAACCATGAGAAGTGTGAAGTCTACTAAGAGAATGGACCATTTATTCTCACTGGTCAAAGGACTTCAGATAATTGCTACCAAATCCAAAGTGATGCTTTTTGCAGACTGTCCCAATTAAGTGATGATGAGTTGTGGCATCAAAAGCTTGGACACGTGAATTACAAGATGATGGACAGGTTGGCCAAAGAAGAAGCTGTGAGTGGACTGCCTAAGCTCAACACCAAGATTATTCCTGTGTGCGAGGCATGCCAGAAAGGAAAGCAAGTAAGGGTGCCTCATCCAGTCCAGCAAAGTCTCACTACATCATCTTGCTTTGAACTTCTACATATGGATCTCATGGGACCACTTGAGGTTGAGAGCCTTGGTGGTAAAAGGTATGTGTTAGTGATTGTTGATGATTTTTCTAGATTCACTTGGGTAGAATGTTTAAAAGAAAAATCTAAAACTTTTGAGGCTTTCAAAAAACTTGCAAAGAAGCTGTGTGTAAGGTTTAATGTGAACATTGGCAGGATTAGAACTGATCACGGAAAAGAGTTTGAAAATGCATCATTTTCAAAATACTGCACTTCGAAGGGTATAAGTCATGAATTTTCCTCACCTATTACCCCTCAACAAAATGGCATAGCTGAACGTAAGAATATGACTCTTGCTGAGATGACTAGAACCATGATCATCTCTAACGGCATTGCAAAATGTTTTTGGGCTGAAGCAATGAACACTGCATGTCATATTACAAATAGGGCATATTTTAGACCAGGTTCATGTGCCACTCCCTATGAGTTGTTAATGGGTAAAAAAACCGAACTTGAGCTATTTTCATGTGTTTGGGTGTATTTGTTATGTGCTCAACGATAGAAATCATCTAGCTAAACTAGATTCAAAGAGTGACAAGTGCATTTTCATGGGCTATTCCCAAAATAGTCATGCATATAAGTTGTTTAACCTTAGAACTCGAAGCATGTTTGAGTAAGTAAATGTCAAGTTCGACGATCTAACGAGTGCAGTCAAACCTACCGAGGATAATGATCTGGTTTATGATTAAAATCCTCAAGAAAACGTCACTTCTACTTCAGATGAGAGTGCAGGTACTGAGAACAGAGATGCAAGTGCTGAACCTAGAGAATTGAGTGATGTTGATACCAATGTTGATACTGGGATACCAACATCAGAACCAACATCGAGCCAAGTCGCAGAATCTGATTCAGATTCAGAAGAAGATGATCCAGCTGATCTCATTGATCTTCATGAGAGGGATATTCCATCCAGAATCCAGAAAAACCACCCTGTGGGCCAAATTATCGGTGATTTAGACGAAAGGAGTACAAGACGGAGATAGATTAATTTCAAGGAGATGGTCAGGTATGTGTGTCTGTCTACAAATTGTTCTAAGATTCGTGAATCTCTGTATCTTTCTAAAATAGAGCCGAAGCGAGTGGAGGATGAGCTCAAGGATGAGTTCTGGATTCGAGCAATGCAAGAAGAGCTGGACCAGTTCGCCAAAAACGACATTTGGGATTTAGTTCCACGACCAGAAAATTTCCACGTGACGGGAACCAAGTGGATATTCAAGAACAAGACTGATGAAGCAGGAAACATTGTAAGGAACAAAGCTCGACTAATTGCACAAGGGTATACGCAAATTGAAGGAATCAATTTTGATGAAACTTTCGCCCCTGTTGCCCACATTGAGTCGGTAAGGCTTTTGTTTTCTATTGCTTGTTTTCATTGCATCAAATGGATATTAAGCGTGCTTTCTTAAATGGAGTCTTAAGTGAAGAAGTGTATGTTGAGCAGCCTAAAGGATTTGTGGGTCCTCAAAAACCAAATTCTATTTTAAAACTGAAAAAGGCTCTTTATGGTTTAAAACAAGCTCTTAGAGCTTGGTATGAAAGGATAACTCAATATTTGCTTTATTTAAACTTTAGACGAGGGGAAGTTGATAAAAATTTGTTCCTTCTTAAATCTAATAAGCACATCTTAATCGTCCAAATTTATGTGGATGATATTAATTTTGGATCCACTAACGAGGAGATGGTCCGAGGAGTTTGTTACTCGGATGTCCGATACATTCGAAATGAGCATGGAAGGTAACCTCTTGTACTTTCTTGGTTTACAAATCAAACAACTTGATGACGGTATTTTCCTTTCCCAGGCTAAATATGCTAAGAACTTAGTTAAAAAGTTTGGTTTAGAAAGTGAAACTCACAAGAAAACGCCACTGGGAAAAACTGTGAAGCTGTCGAAAGACAATGTTGGTAAGGGTGTTGATAACACCATGTATAGAAGTATGATAGAGAGTTTGTTGTATTTGACATAAAGTAGACCAGATATTATGTATAGTGTGTGCTTAAGTGCTAGATATCAGTCTAATCCAAAAGAGTCACACATAAAAGCAGTTAAAAGAATAATAAGGTATATTGCTGGTACAACTGAACTAGGTGTGTGGTACACAAAAGATACTGGTACTGAACTTGTAGGGTACACTGATCCGACGTTGGGATGGGGATGTGGTAGATAGAAAGAGTACTACTGGGGGGTGTTTTTTTTCTGGGTAATAATCTAATCTCTTGGTACAGCAAAAAGCAAAATTGTATTTCTCTTTCTACAGCTGAAGCCGAGTACATTGCAGCTGGAAGTGCGTGCACACAATTACTGTGGATGAACCAGATGATAGAGGACTACGGTCTGCACAGTAGTATCTTGACCATGCTGTGTGACAATTCCAGTGCTATTAACATCTCCAAAAATCCAGTCCAGCATTCTCGAATCAAACACATTGACATAAGGTACCACTTTATTCGAGACCTAGTTGAGAGGAAGATTGTTAGCCTTGAGCATATTGGAACAGATAATCAGTTTGCTGACATCTTCACTAAGGCATTAGATTTCGAGACCTTCTCTCGTTTAAGAAGAGATCTCGGTATGTGCATTGTTTAACCAATGTTGGTTTATGATGTTGTGACACCTCTTATCAACATCAGTCACAACATCTGTATACTTTTGCATGCATTTTTATCTTTCTTTTCATACATAATTCAAATGCATTGAGTTTGATTGAAAGTGCAATAAGGTCCTGTGTTGCAATAAAAGTGATGGCAAAAAGAACCAACCTCTTCAATTAGGTGATTGTGGGATTTGCTCGCAGAAATCGGTTTTCTCCCAGGTCCAAAAACAAGAGGTTTTTAACAGCAATTGCTGAAGATTAAAAGATTCAAATCCCTTCAAGGATGAAGAAAATCTGGATACAAAATGATCTAATCTTTAAATATCACCTTCTTGAGAGATGTTGACGTAGTCATTAACTTGGGTTAAGGGGTAAGTTTCCATTGACTTCACCTAAGGCAATGTTGGTTTATAATGTTGTCAGTAATAAAAAGAAGCATTGGATCAAGTCACTGAAATCTTAATATGTTTTTGTATATTCTTTTAGGTCATGTTTTTTAGGCATCCCATAGGACATTCATACTTTGTGAAGACGCCATCTTGTTGTGCGTTTTGTTGCTTGTGATCTTTGTCTATCTTGAAAAATCTTTATTTTGTTTTGATTGGAGCTAACCAAGTGTTTCAGTGGAGTTAAAATCGGACGGCTGGACAGGTAATGACGAGGTGAATTTGGTGAGTGAAAATTAACATTGCACGAGATTGGTATTACTGGGCTGATGGTTCATTAAATCCAGCTTTGTATTTTAGGCTGACTTTGGAACTAGAGTTGTGCAATTTTTTTTTTTAAAAGGATAATGATGTGGAGTAGTGGGTCTGATCACGTTTTAGTCATGTTGCCTACATTGAGGGGGAGTAGTGTTGTTTTTGGAAATAAAATCTGAATTGGGGTTAAAAATCCGCTAGGTAGTGAAATTAGGGATTTTTCCCTTTTTATTTTTCTTACCTTCTCTCTCCTTTTTACCGTTTGTTCACAACTTCATAACCCTCTGTGAATTGAACTCTCAAACTTCCTTATCTCTCTCCAATTCTCTCGATTTTTTTGTGTGCTTTTGAGAAATTGCAGGATGTCAAGCTCGTCGCCGCCTTTGTCGGTTCCAGAATTACTGGCAGAACTCCGCCGCACCAGCGAACAGGTCCCTGCACCCTATGTGCGAGTTGGTGGCCTGGATATTCGTGCCGAAATCAGTGGTGGTTCCTCTTCCATCCCACTACCGGTATCAACATTGCCACCATCCTCGTCGGTGCCCTGTTCTCATGCTTCTATCCCAGTTCCGTCACCGATTGACGCCGTCCATGTATCGCAGGTGTTCCCTAGACAGCCCAGGAACGAAATTGATGTTGATGATCCTCCCAATTTGGCGTTTGTTGCTGAAACTTTTGGGCGCGTGGGGAATCCTACTTTGAAACGGTCGAGGCGCCTGCGCAATATTCCTCCCGGTGTTGTGCCTCCCGCAGTACCGAAGAGTAAGGCTGGGCCACCCCGCCATGTGCTTATTGAACATATGAACCTCCAGGAGGATGTCACTGTGATGTCCGACCCTGATGATGACGATTTTGTTCCTGCTGCTCCGGTTGAAGGGTTCGAGCTGCCACGTTCTTCTGCCCCGAGTCTGCCGGAAAAGAAGTTCACTCGCCGCAAGTAGCTTGTGAGGAAGGCTGACAGGAGACCTAGCCCGGCCAAAGTCAAGGTCTCTCCTGGCTCCACTGCGACAGAGTATTCATCCCCTCCTTATACTGTTTTAGATTTTATCACCGGTGAAGTCACCAGCTCTGCCAAACCGCCTGCGATGTTCCTCCTTCATCTCCGGTTCATGAGGATCAACCTGCGTTTGATCCAGATTTGTTTGAGTATTCCCCTGATTCTTCATTTGATGTGCCTCTTCGAGATATTCTGAATGCTTGCAAGAAGGACAAGAAGAAAAAGAAAGTTGCTGTGGAGGACGATGTTGCTACTCATGTTGGTTCCCCCATACCAACATCACATCATTCGCCGTCTGTTTCGTCCTCCAGCGATGCCTCTGTTCCTATTGCTTCTCGTGCTCTCACGCCAGCTTCTTTCGACGCCTCTGATCACTCCCAGTCCTCTACGGACACTCCTACTCCGATCCTTGAACTTGAGGATATGGATGCTTTTTCGGAGAGGTTTATTACTGCTGAGGCTGCGGAGATGTTTGCTGTTTACCAGACCTGTCATATGATCGCCGAGCGGCGAGTTCCGGTTAAACTGTTTGAGAAGCACAACCTCATCGCTTTTCTTCAACACAAAGGTATGTACTCCATAGTTTCAACCGCCATGCCTTTTGTCTGGGATATTGAGGTCGAGTTTTATGCAAATCTTTTGCCATCTATTGTTGATTTGGAGTCTGTGAACTATGGCAAAGTTTTTGTGTGTGGCCAAGTGTTCTCTTTCACCCCGAATTTGATTGATGAGTTGTTTGGCACTGAGCCATACCGGGGTTACTCGACTGTAGATGATATGAATGAGGTTGTTTCGTTTTTGTATTGTGTGTTGGTTAATGCGTGGTTTGAATAGCTCCCTAGTACTCGCCTGTCTTCTCTTTATTCTATTCTGCATAAGCTTGCTATTTGTAATTGGGTCCCCTCCAAGAACACGACGTGTGTTACGCGGCCTCAGGCCCAGTTCTTGTTTAGGCTTGGGAGGGGAATTCCTTTTAGTTTTGGCCAGCATGTTTTTGACACTGTTGCTAAGTTTGCCACCACGAAGTCTGCGGCCTCGTTGTGTTTTCCATCTTTGATTTTTAGCTTGCTCAGGAACCAGGGTTTGACACTTCGTCCCGATGATGTGCTCACGGGTGAAGCTGACTGGTTTGCTTTGAGAGGTCAGCATGTTACCGGTGCCAGAGTCATTGATCTTCCTTGGATGGAGCCACTTCACGCCGATGTTGGTAGTGATGTTGGGACGGCTGATCCCAACATGGTCTGCATTTTTGCACAGGTCCTTTGTGCTTATGTGTCTTCCATTGATTTGCAGATGACTCAGCTGAAAGGTCTTCGTAGCTCTTTCTTGAAGGCCCTTTCGCTTTCTGGTCAAAAAGGGGGAGAAGATGACGCTGCTAATACTGTTGAAGATGTTGCTGGAGATGCTAAAGATGTTGCTGGAGATGATATTGGTGGTGCAGATGCTGTTGCTGCCGAAGCCTTGGCCAGTCTTGCTCAGGAAAAGCGAAGCAAGAGAATTCGCGCTCGCGATAAGGCTTTGAGGAGAATGATGAGAATGCAGAAAAGTAAGAGGAAGGAAACGGTGAAGGAACTTCGACATCCCCTCGTCGTTCGAAGAGGGTTCGAAGTCATTAAGTTCCTTTATTTTGATTTGTTTTTGTTAAGTGTTATTTTGAACAATGTTGGTACGTAATGTTGGTTTGAATTTTAACAACATTGGGTATTTTGTTTAGGGGGAGTTTTCTAACTTAGGGGGAGTTAGGTTTTTTATTTTTTTTCATTTATGTTTGCGTCGTAGTGTTTTGTCCAGAAAGGCAAAAGGGGGAGATTGTTGAGGAATTTATTCTTGGCAATAATTCCTATTTTGTTATTTGCCTTTCTTGAGCACAAAATAAGTTAGGAAACTAGATTTAGGAATATATTGTTTTTCCTAGTTTATGTTTAAGACTTTATTAGTTTTCTAAATTATGTTTAGGTATTTTTTTATTTGTTTACCTAGTTTAGGATTCTAGGATTGTCTATTTAAGACAATAGAATCCTAAAGCTACTTACGATCTTTTACGCACGGGATATTGAAGGACGACGCACAGCAACGCAAGACTCACGGCAAGGACTGAAGAACACGAAGACTACTTGAAGCCATTGATCGAGATAGACAAGCTATTTGAAGTTGCGTGACCAACGGAAAAGAGCTTGTTCAACCTAGACGACAAGTATTTAGTATCATGTGTTTTGATACATTAGTTTTCATATATTACTTAATATTTTTGTATTGATCAAACAACAAGGAAGTAATATAGTTTTCGGGTTTGTACACCCAAGTTCACAAGTACTTTTACTTATGAACTGAATTTGTTATCTCGTGTTCTTAAATTTATTTTCCGCTGCATACTTTTTATTTTACTCTGGTCGATGTTGTTAACCAGTGTTGTTTAACATTGATAACAACATCGTAAATCTGAGACTTATTTTCAAAACCATAGACCTTCAAATTTTACACATTTATTATCTTACTACTGCAGATTTATTTATATTTCTTAAATTAGTGAGGATAAAGTCAGAATAAACTGATAAAGAAATTAAAATGACAATTAATTTATTATAAAATTAAATTCCTAAAATGATAATTAATATGAATTAGATGGAATATCATTCATTATTAAAAATGTATTATCATGATTCGAACTTTTGTACTATACAATTTATTTGGACATGATTTTATTAATCACAAAATTCGGCGTCGAAAAAAACATAAAAATTAATAAAACTTGTGTAGTTAATAATGCATTTTCACAAAAATAAAACAAATAGTAAAAGTAAAAAAAAAATGAACCTAGAGAAGGCAAGTACACAATGTACAGAATGAAAATAAATATTTATTCTCATTTATGTATTGACATGACCTAAGTTGGTAGATGGTGCCCAAGTGGCCTGGAGAAAGAGTGGTTGGAATGAGCTAGAATACATCGCATGAGGAGAACAGGACTGAAGAGCACGGCCTGACTAGGACTGGCCTGACCTTAGTTGGGGGCTAATTAAGGATTCAAGAGGTCAGGCCAGGAACAGAGAAGACCCCCATGGGGCAGAGCTGACCTATGTGCCGAAAGGAAACTTCTACGTCAGGTCAACCCATATAACGGCTCCAAATTCGCGGGTTTATTTGCGAGATCCCGGAGAGGGCCCCACGGAGCAGAGCTGACCTGTGTGCCGAAGGAAGCTTCTAGGTCAGGTCGGCCCTAGATTTTTGGGCTTTCTATTTACGAGATCCCGGAAGGGGTCCCCACTGGGCGAAAACTATATATATCTCAGTCCCAAGGCTGAGAGAGGTAGGGTTTTTCCAGCACTCTTTTCTTGCTTTAGATTATTCCGATCAAAGCGCTTACTGACTTAAGTATCGGAGAGGTTTCCACCGAAAAAGCCCCGGTGGTCCTTTCTAACGTATTTTTATGCATAGTAGGTCGGGAAATTCTCAAGTTAAGGTGCAGTCTCTTTGTGGGCAAGTTTTTTGGGTGAAACAATTAGCGCTGTCTGTGGGAAATAGCAAGGATAAGACGTGAGAAAACCATGACATCAGATGGATTTCGGCGGAGCTTGGTAGCACGCCAAGCTCTGCCACACCTACGGGCGCCCCAGAGGCGGCAGAACCATCAGCGGCAGTCAGACTAGGCGCAGCACAACCCCCTCCTAGTGGAGCCACGCAAATTAGCGGCGGTTTGCTGAACGAGTCCTTCATAAGGCAATTTTCCGACCTCATTGGCAAGGCGGTGGAAGTAGTTGTAGATAGAAGGTTCTCTGAGCTCTCGAAACCCCCTTCCAAGGCAGCCCTGCCGCCGGAGACGAAGCCACCACGAAACCAGCTCATGGTCCGAACTCCTCTCCAGGAAGAGCAGGAGAGCTTCTCCGCTTCTGAAAGTGAAACATCCAGCAAAACCATCCCAGACCTCACTGAGCGGATGCAAAACTTGCAGAAAGAGGTCAGGGAGGTTAAGAGAAATATGGAGAGCGCAGGCACGGTGCCAGCACGGAGGGGTACCCCATTCACGGACGCGGTTATGTGCGATGATGTACCGACTTCTTACCGGTCCATGGGCTTTGAATACAACGGAACAACAGATCCGTGGGATCACCTGAGCCAGTTTGAGATCGCGACGACTTTGCACAAATTCTCAGACGCGGACATGTGCCGGTTCTTCCCGACAACCTTTAAAAAGTCGGCCCAACTCTGGTTCAGCCAGTTGCCTTTGCGCTCTATAAGCAACTTCGACGAATTCAGCTCGGCATTCCTTCACAAATTTACCAGTTGTAGGAAGTAACAGAAAATACCACTGGAATTATTTAGCCTGAAACAGAAGGAAAATGAAAATATTCGCACATACATCAAACGATTCACAGAGGCAAAACTAGAGGTGCCGAGATCCTGGTTAATGCTCTAGCACAGGGGCTCAGGAGAGGAGAATTTTTTCAGTCGCTGGTCTTGAAGCCAGCGCTGAAATTTGGAGAGCTCTTGGAATGAGCAGAAAAATATATTCATCTAGAGGAGGCCTTGAATATCAAAGAAGATTGATAAAAGAGAAGGTAGCGACCTGATAGGGAGGACAGGACTCCGATGAAGAAACCCCAGACTGACCTGGTTAGAGGACGACCCCGTTTTGACAGGTACACACCTCTGGCTACACCTCAAGGGGAGATTCTGCAGGCAATTGAGTGACATCCTGATCTCAAATGGCACAGAACTTATTCCAAAAAGCCAAGGAAAGAAAGATCTGACCATTTTTGCCGTTACCATAATGAGTACGGTCATGATACGGATCAGTGCACCCACCTGAAAGATGAGATAGAAATATTGGATCAGGCAGGGCACCTCAAGGAGTATGTACATATGAGGAGGGAGGAGCCCAGGTCTGACTCTCGCAGGCGAGATTGGCCTCAAGGGAATAAGCATGAGCAAGATAATGGACGAAACACTGGGAGACGGAGTGACGAAGCTCAGGTCATACGGGGTGAAATCTTAATGATCACATGTGGAGAATAGGATGAACATTCTAAGTGGACCCAGAACAGTTATGTGCGGGCAGTGAAAGATCTGGCTAAAAGAGAACGCGAGGTAGGGCAAATAGCACCGAGTCCAAACATTTGCTTTGGGTTCGAGGATGAGAATGGTATCCTGGCTCCACACATAGATGCCCTAGTCATAACTACTACTATCGCTAACTACAATGTCCGACGGATCTTTGTGGACACAGGAAGTTCATCGGACATCATGTTTTATGACTACTTCAGGAAGATGAATTTGGATATGGAATTAGAGGAGGTCACGACCTCACTGGTGGGTTTTGCAGGAGGAGCGTTGAAACCCCTAGGCACGGTAAACCTCCTGGTCACACTGGGGGAAGAGCCACTCCGACAGACCAGGTCGGTACGATTCTTGGTGGCTAATGCAGCTTCTTCTTATAACGTTATGCTAGGAAGACAATCCCTAAGTAAATTCCAGGCAGTAATTTCAGTCTATCACATGAAGTTAAAATTCGCTGCTCAGGATGGAGTGGGCGAAGTTCGAGGAGACCAGTACACGTCGCGCCAGATGTACGTTGAAAACATTCGATGGAATGAGGAAGAGAGACAAATCAAGAGGGCACGAATAGAAGAAGAAAGACCTGAGTTGATTCAGAGGGATGAGAACCTGATGTTGGTAGAAGTAGTTCCAGGGGATAATAGTCAAATCCTGCGGGTAGGAACGACCTTGAGCCCGGAGGTCTTAGTAGAGCTGGTCACACTTTTAAGGGATAGCGCAGATATTTTTGCCTGGTCTCCCCAAGACTTAGTGGGAATTGACCCGAAAATAGTAAAGCATCGTCTTAATATAAGCTCTGCAGCAAAGCCGGTAAAATAAAGAAAGCGGAACTTTGGCCCTGAGAAAGAGGCCATTATTGTGGAAGAAGTGGATAAGTTATTGCGGGCCAAACACATCCAGGAGATACAATTTCCAGAGTGGCTCTCCAATGTTGTACTAGTCCCAAAAACAGAAGAGGACTGGCGAATGTTTATCGAATTTAGAAACCTTAACTGCGCTTGCCATAAGGATCACTATCTGTTGCCGAAGATAGACAAGCTGGTGGATTCCACGTCTGGGTGTGAATTATTGAGTATGATGGATGCCTCACAGGGCTATCATCAAATCAAAATTGGCAGAGGAAGATTGGAAGCGGGTCAGCTTCATAACGCCAAAAGGAACATATTATTACGTGGTAATTCCATTTGGTCTCAAAAATGCAGGAGCTACGTATCAAAGACTGGTGGACAAATGTTTAAGAACCAGCTCTGGAGGAACATGAAGGTCTACGTAGATGACATGTTGGTTAAGAGTGCTAAGGCGACATCCCATGTAGAGGATCTGAGGGAAACCTTCAATACCCTAAAAAGATATAAGATGAGGTTAAACCCGAAGAAGTGTGCATTTGGAGTAAGAGCAGGAAAATTCCTAGGGTGCATGGTTACGGAAAGAGGGATAGAGGCCAACCCGGAAAAAGTCAGGGCTATCATGGATATGCCACCCCCCAAAAATCTCAAGGAAGTCCAGTGTCTGGTAGGTCGGATCAACGCCCTGAGCAGATTTGTCTCGAGGTCAGCGGAGAAGAGCTTACCGTTATTCAGGGCTTTACGAAAGAAAGTTTGATTCCATTGGGATGAAGAATGCCAGGAGGCATTTCAAAAGCTGAAAGAACACTTAGCAGAAATGTCCTTTCAACTAAGCCGATCATAGGGGAACCGTTGATTTTATACATGTTCGTGGGGGAGTTAGCGGTGAGCAAAGTCTTAATTCGAGAGGAGGGAAAGTCGCAGAAACTAGTATACTATTGGAGCAAGGTCTTGCATGAGGCTAAACTCCGATATGTAGATATAGAAAGAGCCATGGTAGCTCTGGTGGGAACTGCTTGAAAACTTCGACCTTATTTCCTCTCCCATGAGATTATAGTTCGCACTAATTTACCTTTGAAAACCATAATGAGCAAGCCAGAAGTTTTCGGGGAGATTGGTCAAGTGGATAATTGAGTTGAGCGAATTCGACATACATTTTGAAGCCAGGTTGGTAATCAAATCTAAGGCATTAGCTGATTTTGTGCAAGATATGGCCAGCTCTGCCAAGGAAAAGAAAGACTAGACAATCTTCACGGACGATTCGGTGGGAAACTCGGGGTGTGGCGCAGGGATAGTCTTGGTCGACCCGGAAAGAATAGTCACAGAGTATTCAGTACGAATGAACTATCCTCTGTCTAATAATGGAGCGGAGTATGAGGCATTGCTGAGGGGAGTATAGATGGAGAAAGATTTGGGAGCAGAGCGGATACGGGTAAATGTGGATTCACGGCTTGTGTGTAAGAAGATAAGAGGGGAGTTTGAAATGAGAGAAGAGAAAATACAAAAATACATAACTCGATTTCGTGAGCTGGCTAATACTTTGGATGCCCTGGATGTCCACCAAATCCCCAGAGAAGAAAACAGCCGAGCTGACTACCTGGCCAAAGTGGCCAGCTCAGCAGTAGATTGTCAGGAAAGGGTAATCACTTTACTGATGGCTCATAAGGAATATGGAGAGGAGGAGGTCAATGCATTAGAGGAGGGCGAGGAGGATTGGCACTATCCTCTTAAAGCATACTTAGACAAGGGAGAGTTGTCGGGCGATATAAGAGAGGCAAATAAGTTATAAATCAGGTCGGTCAGATTTTGCACCATAAAGGAAGAGCTGTTTAGGCGGGGATTTGGACAGCCTCTCTTGCGATGTGTAAGCCGGCAAGAGGGTGCCCACCTTCTTAGAGAAATCCATGAGGTCTGCTGCGGTAATCACATGGGAGCAAGAACCCTATCCAGTAAAATAATGAGAGCCGGCTATTTTTGGCCATTGCTGCGGAAAGAGACTGAGGACTTTGTTAAAAGGTGTGAAAGGTGCCAAAAGACATCTCCCTTAAATCACCGACAAGAAGAAGAGCTCGTGATGATGAGATCTCCTTGACTTTCGCGAAATGGGGAATAGACCTGGTCGGGCCATTTCCCCCGGCTCCAACCCAGAATAAATTTCTGATATTGGCCATTGATTACTTCAGCAAATGGGTAGAAGATGAATCTCTGGCGAAAATTACGGAGGATGCGGTGATGGGCTTCATTTGGAAGAACATCGTATGCCGGTTCGGCATTCCTAGGGTCATGGTTTCAGATAACGACACCCAGTTTATGGGAGCCAGAATCAGAGCTTGGTGTACTAAAATGAAAATTGATCAACACTTCACATCTGTTTACCATCCGCAAGCAAATGGTCAAGTTGAAGTGACCAACAGCATTCTCGTACAGAGAATAAAAACACGCTAGGAAAGATCAGGAGACAAATAGGTAGAGGAGCTCAGTTCGATACTTTGGGCTTATCGTACTAATCCTAAGGTGAGCACGGGCGAAACCCCCTTTAGCCTAGTGTATGGAATGGATGATGTTATTCCTGCAGAGGTCAGCCTAGAATCTCACTGAATACAGAGCTTGGATGAAGGTCAAAACAATGCATTAGTGCAGGATACACTAGATTTGATCGAAGAAAAAATAGATAGGGCTACAATTAGGATGAAGCACATAAGAGGACGAATTCGGGCAGTATATAACAAGACAGTCCAGAAGAAATATTTCCAAGTAGAAGACCTGGTCCTACGTAATGCTGACTTGGGAAAAACTAAGGGAAAGTTGGAGGCCATGTGGCATGGACCCTTCCGAGTCACAAAGGTTTTGGCAGGCGGTGCTTATGAACTGGAACAAATGGATGGAGTTGAGATACCCCGAGCATGGAATATATCAAAATTGCGAAAATTCTACGTGCAAGGATATTTTGGAAGGCTTATTTATAAATATAATTTGAGTTTATTCTCATTCTTATTGCAAAGGGACCAAGACTCTCAAAGCCAGGATTGGCTAAAAGGCTGATGCCCCATTTTTCCTGACCTGATTGTCAGATAAGCCAGGATTGGCTAAAGGGCGGATGCCCCATTTTTCCTGACCTGATTGTCAGATAAGCCAGGATTGGCTAAAGGGCGGATGCCCCATTTCTCTTGAACTGATTGTCAGATAAGCCAGGATTGGCTAAAGGGTGGATGCCCCAAATATTCATGACCTGATTGTCAGAAAAGCCAGGATCGGCTAAAGGGGGATGCCCCATTTTCCCCGACCTAATTGTAAGAAAAGCTAGGATTGGCTAAGGGCGGATGCCCTATTTTTCATGACCTGATTGTCAGAAAAATACAGGATTGGATAAGGGCGAATGCCCCATTTTTCCTGACCTGATTGTTAGAAAAAGCCAGGATTGTCTAAGGGCGGATGCCCCATTTTTCCTGACTTGATTGTCAGTTAAGTTAGAAGTGGCTAAAGGCGGATGCTCCATTTTTTCGGACCTGATTTTTAGTCAAGCCAGAATTGGCCTGAAAGTATTGATCAGCTTAAGTAATAGGGTGTTCAATCCTGAATTGATATTCAGGCCCAAACCTTAATTTACGAGGAAAATAGATGCAAAGCATTTATTCCAAGAACATAATAAAATTCTGCAAGAGCTTGAATGAAATTACAAAGGAAATGATAAAAAAAAACTGACAAAAACACAACTAGACAAAACTACACTTAGATCGGGGCAGATGTCATGGATGAGAAGAAGAGGATCTCCTGTTAGAAGCTAGCATCTGGTGAACTCCCCATAACTCGCGCTCAGTCTCGTGAAGACATTGGCGATACCCATCTGCTCGCGCGGAGGCAGAGTGGGCCTCGCCGGCAGTGGCAGTCAAACGACATATCGATTCTTCCAGATCGGCCTTCTCCTCTCGAAGTTTCCTGTTGAGTTGGCGGAGTTCAGCTCATTCACGTTTGTAGTGGCGTTTCTTTTGCCTCTTCCTCTCCAAGAATCGACATACTTGAGATAATTTCTCACGAAAGGTGGAAAGTTTATCAGACAGCTTAATGTTCTCAGAGAAAAGTGCAAGATTTTTTCTTTTCAAGATTTCAATTTCTTCAAGCAAGGGAGAAGAAGCCATATTGAAGATACATGCAGGGAAAAGAAGATTTTATAGATGAAAGTTAGAGTACAGATGATTCTAGGGTTTCTTAATATCATGGAAACCCTAAGTATATACAGACAAAATAGCAGATGAGACAAAAAAAAAAACATTGTTCAGCAAGTACAGGCCCACAATTTAACAAAAGGACAAAAATACAAGATCCTGAGCAAATAAAGCTATACTCCATAATCTGCCGTGTTCAGCTCTCCACTGGTCGGGTCCGCTACCCTGGAGACCTCCCCAAAGTCTTTCTCAAACTAGGTGTTGCCCTGTAGCTCGCCCAGACTGGCAAAGGTAGGAGAAGTCGTAGTCGTTAAGGCCAACGTCAATGACTGATTGGGGGGTAGAAGAGGCTGAAGAAGGTGAGAAGTAGGGCTGGCGAATGTAATCAGCAAATTTAGCGGCGCCTAGCTGATGGAGCCGATCATCTTCTGCGACGTGAGAGAAGTTGGTCGGCTCCAGCGGGGTTTCCAGGGGGATTGAGCAATCAAAGGGGACTGATGGGTTCTCAGTGGACCACTTTGCTTGAGCATCCAGACCAAGATGATAATACACTTCCGCCTCGGGGACTAAGATGTCGTATAGCTCAACAGAGCCCAAGAAGGCTCGCCAGGTCGTTTCCATGGTAAAGTGTATCAGACATTGACCCTCCTCAGAATTAAGAAATTCTAGTCGACCCTCTTCTCGCCCCTCGGTCCGGCCTCGGCTCTCACCACCAATCTCCCCTTTGGACCGTGCGCACTGAAGTTTTTCCTTGAACTCCTCTTCTCGGAGTATGGCCAAAGCTCGGTTCTTCCCTTCTGACTCCTTGGCCTCTTGGAGTTCAGTTCAGGTCACTTCCAGATCAATCCTCGCCTCTTGGAGCTCCACCCGAACTGTGGCCAAGTCAGTGCGAGCCATATCTAGACTGGCTTGAGTGGTTCCTTTCCCCACCTTTGCCTCCTCAAACTCCATCTCAACTGCCTGTGTATCATCCAACTCTGCGTTTCTCTCATTTATTCTCGAGATCAGCCTTTTCTCCCGCTCCTCCAGGGCCACATGCTTCTTCGCCAGGTCGGCATTCATCATGGATCCTCTAGATCGGGCCAACAAAGACGCCCTCCTCATAGTGTCCTATCAAATAAAGTGTGGTAAGATTAACATAGAAAGAAAAAATAGGGGAGAGATAAGAAAAAAGGACAAGACCCTTACCCGGGCTTCGTCCTGGCAATAAACCTCGATCAGCTCATAATCGAACATCTTGTCCATGATTCGGCGATCATCAAGAGGGGCCAGCCCCATCAAAAATTGAGTCGCTATATCTCCGGGACAATCCAAGACTGAGCCACTGAAGAAGGACTGGTTGGGGGTGTATATGGAGGGCCTGGGCACGGCCGCTCCCGAGCCCGATCGAGCGCCAGTCCGGGCTCGCTTGCGTGGAACTAGTTTTTGCTCATCCTCAGGATATGAGGGGGTGGTCAGATCAATGGAGGAACGAACCATTTTCTCGGGGGGAATTCCTTTCTCCAACCCGTCAGGCCCCTCCGGCCTAGCAGGGACCTCACTCACCACTGCCCTTGTAGGGGACTCACATACCGCCAGGGTTGCAGTTGCCTCAGCAGAGGGAGAAGTGGAGGCCCTGGTAAGCTCACCCAGGGGACTCTTCTGTCTGCCGGCAGTAGCCCTCTTCTGCTTCGCAGCCATCCTTGCTTGTATCATCGTGACTAAAAAAAAAAGAGGAGCTCATCAAGGACAAGTGAAGATAAAAATGCACAAAATAGTACTTGTGGAAAATAGAGTAAGAACTGATCAGCTCTTGGGTGTACCAATCTCAGGAGGGAGGGGCCCGTTCTCCTTTTGAGCGTTAAAGAAGGTCAGGAGGTTAGGCTAGAGGAGCTGGGATAGATGGAAAACAGTTTGATTGAGGGTAGCTATTTTCTTGGCCAAGTGGGGAGGTCTGTCTCCCTTGGATATGTGGGCCTGAGGAGGTAATACGTTGATGGAGGTAGAGGAGAATCCCCAATATCCTGAGCATTGGACAAAAAAGAATTTCTTCTTCCAGTCCTTGTTGGAAGAAGGAATCCCGACCAGAAAATGTACATCAGGTCGGGCAGATAGGTAGAAGAAGCCAGAAGAGATCTTGGCTTGGAATAGGGAATAAAATATTTGGCCGTGGGGATAAGCCCTGAGAATTGGGCCGCCAGATGAAACCCTGTCATGACCCTAAAGGCGTTGGGCTCGAATTGGTGTACCGGAATCCGATATATCCGGGACACCGCAAGGATAAAAGGGTGAACAGGAAAGGTTAGGCCCGCCTGGAATTGGTCCACAAAGAAGGTTAAGTGATGCGGAGGAGGACGCTATGCTCTTTCGCTGGAGTCGGGGTTGGTGAAGGTAAAGTCGTCGAAAATAGAAAACTTGGAGTGTATATTTCGGAGAGTTTGGTTGCTGATTACAGAGGCTACATTATTACGAACGGGGCTAGGGGAGCTTGGGGTTGTTACTCCGGGACGGTAGATGGTGCCCAAGTGGCTTGGAGTGGTTGGGATAAGCTGGAATACGTGGCATGAGGAGAACAGGACTGGAGAGCACGACCTGACTAGGACTGACCTGACCTTAGTTGGGGGCTTTGATTAAGGATTCAAGAGGTCATGTCAGGAACTGAGAAGACCCCCATGGGCAGAGCTGACCTATGTGCCGGAAGGAAACTTCTAGGTCAGGTCGACCCATATAACGGCCCCAGATTCGCAGGTTTGTTTCCGAGATCCCGGAGAGGGCCCCACGTAGCAGAGCTGACCTGTGTGTCGGAAGGAAGCTTCCAGGTCAGGTCGGCCCATGTAACGGCCCTAGATTCGCAGGCTTTTTGTTTCCGAGATCCCGGAAGGGGTCACCACTAGGCGAAAACTATATATATCTCAGCCCCAAGGCTGAGAGAGGTAGGATTTTTCCAGCACTCTTCTCTTGCTTTAGATTATTTCGATCAAAATGCTTACTGACTTAAGTATAGGAGAGGTTTTCACCGGAAAACCCCCGGTGGTCCTTTCTAACGTGTTTTTGTTCATAGCAGGTCGGGAAATTTTCAAGATAAGGTACAGTCTCTTTGGTGGCAAATTTTCTGGGTGAAAAATGTGTGTTTATAATTTATATTGGGAGGATTTTCATATACTTTTATAGGTAAATTTTAGGGAAAAAAACATTTTGCCCCCCAAACTATTTCGATTTTCACAGTTTATCATACGAACTTTTTTTTTGGACAAACCACCATTTGAACTATGCGTTTTTTGCAACTTACCCCCTGAAATCAGAATTTTGGTTGTTTTGGATACCAAATCCGATTTGTTAAGGTTTTTTTTGGTAACTTCACTCCATTTCTCCCCCCTTTCTCCGCCCTAATCTACCATTTCTACAATGATAACGACACGACGGTTCTTTATGCCACTAAATGTCGTTGCTGATCTTGATCGCCATGGAGAGGAGGTCCGTCGTGCTGTTATCATTGTAGAAATGGTATATTAGGGCAGAGATAGGGGAAGGGTTATAAATAAGAAGTAAAGTTACCAAAAAAATCCTTAACAAACCGAATTTGGTATCCAAAACCACCAAAATTCTGATTTCAGGGGGTAAGTTTCAAAAAACGCATAGTTCAATGGTGTTTATCCCAAAAAAAAGTTCGTATGGTAAACTGTAAAAATCGAAATAGTTTGGAGGACAAAAAATTTTTTTCCCTAAATTTTATTTCCCTAAAACTCCTATAAATTCCAAAATTCCCTAATACATTATGGACCTAAGATTTGGCTATACTATCCATATTAACCAGTTTCCTTATATCACACGATTTTGTCTCCTCGCTCCCTCACATAGTAATTCTGATTAAGAAAAAATAATTCAAAAACACATTCTCGGTATCATAGCTCAACGCTAACCCAATGTGTAATTGAAAGTCAGACAAAGTTCATACGATATCTCTTCAATAATTCATTGATTAAATCATATATAATTCCATGTAGTTCCCCAAATCTTGTACTAATGTTGAGGTCAACTCCAATCTCAAACTATGGTGGCAAGATGTCGAGGCTTACCAAGAGAAAGGCAAAAACCAAGTAGTGCTTATTCGTGAACTTTTCTAGTAGTACAAAATTATCAAATTAAGTATCGAATTTGAGTGAATAATATTTTCTCTTCTTCTTTCAATTTTGATTTTCAGACTCTGCTTCGATTATACGAGTTATGGATATTGAATTGGAAGAAGAAGAAAAAACCTAAGTGTGAAGCCCCATCTATTTACTCTTAAAATTTATTTAAATAAATTTGATTGTTCCTTATATTACTATTTTATTTCATTTCAATCAAAATATTTTATTAGAATAATATTTTGTTGTAATGTATATTTGGGTATTATGAAAATTTTATTTATATTTATTTTATTTTGTAACGAAAATAAATACATATAGTATATTTTTTTATTTTAACTCATTGTGTTAAATCAGGCTCAAGATTTTTCAAATCAAATTCAATTAAATAGGCCCAAACCTTTGAGCCCGGACCAATGATCTGAGCCCATAAACCAAGCTCAAATTCTGAGCCCAAGCCTAATATTATCACTGCATCTTTCCTCTATTAACTGCTGAAATTGTTTGTTCAGCTAGGAAGCAAGCCACAACACACAACAGAATGTTTTTCTGTCATTTTCCGTCAACACCAAACCCTTTAGAAGCATAACTTTGTCAATCGATTGCTCAATATCCAACCAACGGATCTTTATGAAAATTTTACTTTATATAGTAACTTTCATAATGTTTCAAACCCCATTTCTCGGTTGAAGATCGGAGTTCTAGATCATCGACAAAATGACGGCGAAGTTCCAGTGCACTGTCACATTTTGGGCCGGCGCCGTCGAACTTCGACGGCCGATTTCCGGCGAACGGCAGGTCCGAAATTATTGTTTTATATATCGATTTGTTTGTATCAACGTTTAGTATTCGATTATATATTTAATTCTGAGAACCGATGTCGGATAATTAGTGACAAAGTCTCGAACCGCCGAATGCCGACAACTCCATTTTGGCCATTTAGAATATCGGAGTTTAATGAACTTTATATTAAATGAAAGCCCTCTTCACTACAAACATGATTTTGAACTCAGTTTTTTATTCCGGTGAGATTTGGGATTGTGTATGTGTGTTGGTCCAGGCGTGAGTTTGTCGAGATGTGTTTGTGTGTGTGGCCGCGTGTTTTGTTTGTGTTTGGGATGGTGGCTGGTGTCAAGTGGTCGTCGGAGAGGGGCAGGGCCGACGAGGGAAAAAAAAGGAGCTTGGCAGGAGTGTTTTAGAAACTTGGGGCTTAATTGAAATGGATAAAAAGTATAGGGGTGAGATTTTTTGAATTAGATATAATTTTAGACACAATTGAAGATTCTTCAAACCTCAATTTGAACCCTCTAATTATTAATTTAGTCCCCCTAAATTAAGTTTTAATTTATTCCGAATTGACCCAAATCTGATTTTTTTTAAACTGCAGATTGACCCCACAAACTTTTAAAAGTTCTTAAAGTTATATTTTGACCCCAATTACTTTATTAATTTTTCAAAACTGAACAACTTTCTTATTTTTGAGCCGAAACGGGTCAAACGTCTTCCAAATGATTTCAAATTTGAACCATAGCTTCGTTATAACATCCTTCTACGTAAGACGTATCCAAAATTACAATTTTACCCTTTGAACTTTTAAGTTCAAGAATCAAAGCCAATCATCTTTATTGTACCATTACGCTTCCAATTATATTAGTTTCATTTTCAAGTGTCTTAGGAACTTATATATATTACTTTAATATAGTTATATTATATTTTAGGACTGTACCTGGGCTTTTATCTGGAAGTGACGAGGCATGTCATGTACTAGATAGGGAACCTCGTAAAGCCATCGTAGTTATATGCTTGATTCTGGAAAGAACTTCAAAGAAAGTGAGTAAAACTTTCTTAAACTGGGGAGTTTGTAAATTCTCAAATTATAATGCATTATTTGTGCTTATCTGCGAGTAAAATATTTTAACTGGAAAGTTTGAGATTTTCCAAATCAAGAAGCACTTGTTGCTTAAACATATTTTTCTATTTGTATAAATCTTTTGAAAAATAGTATTTTGAGGGAAAATATGCAAGTGTGCATTGCCCTTGTGCTTGTGCTTAATAATAAGTTCAATTGTATGATTTTATACCAAATGTATCAAATGAAATTGACTATTGTCATTAACTGTCACTGTTACTGCCTGTTACTGTCACTGTTACTTTTTGCCTGTCACTGTCATTGTTACTGTATGTCTGTCACTGTTACTGTCTGTCTGTCATTGTTATTGTCTGTCAAGCACGAGTAGTTTGGGAAATCAATCGAGCAGGTTGCCTATGGTTCTTGCTTGACTACTCATGGTACCTATTCCCAATGTTCTTGGTGGGGTCGGAGATGGCGGCAGGATTTGGGTCGTAGATTAGGTATATTCCGGAATATGACGTACACTGGTTTAAATCCCATAGCTAAAGGGACGTCGAGCCTACTGGGAGGGATAAGGCGACTGAGGCTTTAGCTTGGAGTGTCATCTTTCATGGTGAGTGGAAAAGTGTTAGTTGATGTTTGATCGACGTCGATTCTACGTTTATGTGAGTTAATCTTGTTTGGAAGCTAATGTTATGCTTGGGACCCACTTCTAGAGTCCTTTGGGAGCTAAGTGCTACGCGCGGGAGCCACCTCTAGAGTTCTGTATCCGGACTCTCACTAATCGGACTGACTGTTTTAGAACGAGACAAATTCTCCGGTTTGTTCAACTGTTAATTGTTTCAATTAATTTTTCAAAAATAAGTTTGTCTTACTTGTGTATTTTAAATACGATAATTGGTTAGATTTTGGGAAAATCTATTGTTTAATCTTTCAAAAATATTTTAAATTTTGAAGCTACTAACTAAAGTTTTGTTACACGCATGAAAATAGTTTTACACACCAAGTGCTTTGATTATTTTATGAAAATTATTTTCTAAACTCTTGTGAGTTTTTTATTTTAAAAAGGAAATTTGCATTTAATTTTCTTGCCCTCACTGAGCTCTTTTATCTCACGCTCTCGTTTGTTTTAAAATCAAACTCTCCAGATATCTTCGATAATGTGAATGATGTTGACTTCTATTTTCAAGGTGAAGACTGACTCGTCTAGAGTTTTCTTTTATCGACTTCCTTTTATTGTGTTTTATGTATATGAAAGCGAATTTAAGGTGAGCGTTTGTTTTATTTTTTTTTTATTACTATTAAGGTAGTATTTTATTTGGGGCGTTACAGATGTGGTATCAGAGCTTGAGTGCAAAGGAGTTGCACTTAAGCATACCCAGGATAGGGTGTTTGGCCTGTGATTGGAATGTCAATGCCACTTTGGAATTGAGAATTAGAATATTAGTAATGATTTTGGCAGAGTAATGAGTAACTACCAACTTATGTTGATTAGATAGTAGGTTGATGTGAGAAATTTTCATCTTTACATTGTCAAACATGAACATCAATCCGTTCACTACGTAACCTTAACCTCCTTCAAATTTCAATACTTATCTGAGTTCTTGTTTATCTTGAAGAGATAAGTCAACGAGTGGAGATTTTCAACATCACAAAGGGTTGAATTAATTAAAGAGTTGAATAAGAAATAGATGATGCATGTACTGATAAAAATTACGAACACTGTTTTGACATGGAAGGAAGTCATGTGAGTTCTTTTTCGTTTAACCAAAGGATGATGTGGGACTATTTAGTAAAGTAGATGAACCAGTGGAAGATGCACTATATGATTATCAACAAGCTCAAGCCATCATTGTTCAAGAAAATAACGTATATATGATGAAAGTTTATAAGACAACACCTTGTGGCACGGTGATCGAAAGAAATGCAACAAGGAGCATCAAGGAAGATTAAGATTGAAAAGTTAGATATAAGCTTTCTTAAGGCTGATTCAAGCTAGAGGATACTCTAGATACGATATCAATCAACATCAAAGAAGAAAATAATCCTCGAGCTGTACGAGGAGACCTCTGGTGCGTAAGTCACTATTTAAGTTTTGGTTATCACTAGTTATTTAACGATTTCTGATCTACTAATTTAGGCTATTCATCTTGATGATTATATTAGTGTTTCACTATCACTGTTATATCTTAACTAATGAAACTTCAATTCAGTTTCATTCAAAATGGTTATTCCATTTACACTTTCATTTAGAGTTTATATACATTGTATTCGACCTCCATTCAAAATAGATTTATTACCCATGATACCTTGTCATCTTTAGCCTGTTATTTGTTATATTTTACTGCTAGATAACCGATAATTTAGTTACATTCATTCTTTATCTTTGGAATAATCTCAACCATCCATTTCTCTTACTTATTGGATGATTACTTATTTATCTTTTCAACTTTGTTCCATTTCTTTGAGTAGACAATAACCACAATCTTTTCTACTTATCTCCTCGATGTGTCATTTGTTTCTTGTTCGAATTTTTGCTTTTCAATTACATTTTTATGAGAATTAGTTCACTTCAATTTAGTTACCTCTTTGCGTTCTCAACAAGTACCTCGCCTCTTTACCTCGTGAATAACTTATTCGTTCATAGAGGATCATGTACTTGAGTGTGAAACATTTTTTCTTAAACTCTCTTATTTCGCATGGTACACTATCACTAGTTTATCTATTTTCCTTGCGAATTCTAAACCTGAAAATTTTCCAAGTTGTTATTGTATTCTTCAAAATATTAGAATACTTATCCTGTGAGGAATCACAATTTTATAAATTTCCTTACAAATGAGTCTATTTTGTTATGAATGACCCTTAACTGACTTCTCTTTGTGAGAGTTGGATTTATACTTCCTATTTAATGCCCAATAGTGATACTTTTTGTAAACCGATGAGACTCTGACCTCTCTTCCTAAAACTTTCATTATCAACCATATTGTAATTCTTTCTGTAGGCTAAATACCTCATTGTAAACTTAGAGATTCTATTATCGATTTTTTTTATGACATAATCACTCGTTCTACTCTATAACCATTATTTTCTTGGATCTCGATTGAATGGAACCTTGCATATTCATTACGCTGAATATCAACTTTTGTTTCTAAAGACTCTCATCTCCAACGACATTATCTTCTGAACGTTAGGTAATTTTTAATACCTCCCCTTGAATTTATTGAATAGAGATTCATATTGAGTCTGGAAGATCGTTATCCATGTTTTCGTCTCTCTTTGTACTTAAAATCTAACAAGTTTCATATCTTGTTTGTCTTATTCATTGGAGTTCTTGATTTGTTTCTTTTTGCCTTCTATGACTGATCCATATTCAAGGTGGACATCTTAATTTCATTTCTTTACACTCTTGAATATTTCGTTTACAATTATTCGCTTATAGGAGTCGTCATGTCTGACTGCCTTTCATTATCGAGCTTTGACTTAAGATGTTTAAATATTCTACAAGTCACTAATTTCTTTTCTTATGAAATATTTGGGATCATGAACCTCACTATCATTTCCTGGCCTTCAAGCTATGCTTTGAAAATTGTTGGGCCATTTGTTACTACTGTTTTCACTTTGAGCGTTAAGCTTGTAGAATTCTTTGGATGTCTTCATTCACAATTATATATTCAAACTTGTACTTGTTTAGAACAATTTCTACCTTGTGATTTGTCTCTTTTTCTTAGTGATTTCTTGTTTTGCACTCAGTGTCAATGTTTAATTCATACTTTTAATTCTCTTAAACTCTTGATTATTTTGAATGATAATTATCACCTATTTGCCACTGAACCTTCAGGAGCTTGATGTCAAATAGCTCCACTTGATACCCTAACGTATCTTCAATACTTAATACCAGTCTACTTGATTATTCAAGATCTTCAAACTGTATAAGCTTTCCTTAGATATTGATATTTCTATAATGATTCTGAATTATTAATTATTTCATTTTCCATGTGAGTATTTCTTATATATATATCACATATCTACACCTTTTGACTTCACATTGTTTGTTTTATTATCACTTTGTTCGTCGATTCTGTCTTTGGACAAAGATCCTAACTTGTACTTACTCTTACCTTGTACGACTTTAATATTTCATACCTTTCACCTCATCAAATATCAAACTTTCTATCTAATTTTCACTTTACGACGTTCGTTTGTGGTAGAACTTCGAATCATTTTCATTTGTTAGCTTCCATTGGAAACTTGTTTCGCGTGGCTACCTTCGAAGTACTGATGCCGCCAACTTGTTTTATTATATTGGTAAGACTTTTTGTCGTACTCTCCCTATTTGATAAGTCTAAAGTTTGAAATTCTACATTGACTACAGTTTCAATTACTAGGTTCTTTTCCATTATACATCACACTCATCAATACTTTTGATTTACAAGTTATTTAACTCGTTAATATACAATTTGTTCATTTTTTTTCTTATGTAAGTTGTATTTACTCTCAATCAAATCACACAATTTTTTCAACCTCATATTTGATTGAAATAATATTCAGTTGTACACATTTCAATCATACGTACCTTTTATCTTGAGTGACTATTAGATTTAAGTTTTGTGGTGTAGTATTAGAGTTGTTTGGACTATCTAAGAAGGGAATTTGGGGACCAAATTCTTTAAGGAGGGGAGATTGTGAAGCCCCGTCTATTTACTCTTATAATTTATTTAAATTTTGATTGTTCCTTATATTACTATTTTATTTCATTTCAATCAAAATATTTTATTAGAATAATATTTTGTTGGAATGTATATTTGGGTATTATGAAAATTTTATTTATATTTATTTTATTTTGTAAAGAAAATAAGTACATATAGTATATTTTTCATTTTAACTAATTTTGTTAAATTGGGCTCAAAGTTCTTCAAACCAAATTCAATTAAATAGGCCCAAACCCTTGAGCCCAGACCAATGATTTGAGCCCATAAACCAAGCCCAAATTCTGTGCCCGATCCCAATATTATCACCGCCTCTTTTCTCTATTAAATGTTGAAATTGTTTGATCATCTAGGAAGCAAGCCACAACACACAACATAATGTTTTTCTTTCATTTTCCTTCAACACCAAACCCTTTGGGAGCATAACTTTGTCAGTCAATTGCTCAATATCCAACCAACGGATCTTTATGAAATATTCAACCCCACTTCCCGATTGAATATCGAAGCTCTGGATCATTGGTAAAACGCCAACGAAGTTCCTGTGTGCTGTCACATTTCGCGTCGGCGCCGTCGAACTTCGACGGCCGATTTCTGGCGAACGGCAGGTCCGAAATTATTGTTTTATATAATGTTTGTTCGTATCGATGTGTAGTTTTCGATTATATATTTAATTTTGAGAACCGATTTCGGATAAGTAGTGACGGAGCCTCGAACCGCCAGATGCCGGTAACTCCATTTTGGACATTTGGAATATCGGAGTTTAATGAACTTTATATTAAATGAAAGCCCTCTTCACTACAAATATGATTTTGAACTTGGTTTTTTATTCTGGTGAGATTTGGGATTGTGTATGTGTTTTGGTCCGGGCGTGAGTGTGTCGAGATGTGTTTGTGTGTGTGGCCGCGTGTTTTTTTGTTGTGTTTGGGATGGTGGCTGGTGTCAAGTGGTCGCCGGAGAGGGGCAGGGCCGACGAGGGGAAAAAAGGAGCTTGGTAGGAGTTTTTTTAGAAATTTGCGGCTGAATTGAAATGGGATAAAAGTATAGGGGTGGTTTTTTCTGAATTAGATATAGTTTGGACCCAATTGAAGATTCTTAAAACCTCAATTTGAACCCTCTAATTTTCAATTTAGTGCCCTAAAATTAAGTTTTGATTTATTCCGAATTGACCCAAATCACATTCTTTGAAACTGCAGATTGACCCCAGAAACTTTTAAAAGTTCTTAAAATTATATCTTGACCCCAATTACTTTATTAATTTTTGAAAACTGACAACTTTCTCATTTTTGAGCCAAAATGGGTCAAACGGCTTTCAAATGATTTCAAATTTGAACCATAGATTTGTTATAACATCCTTCTACGTAAGGCGTAACAAAATTATAATTTTACCCTTTGAACTTTTAAGTTCAATAATCGATGCCAAGCATTTTTATTGTACTATTACGCTTCCAATTATATTAGTCTCATTTCCAAGTGTCTTAGGACCTTATATATATTACTTTAATATAGTTATATTATATTTTAGGACTATATATGGGCTTTTATCTGGAAGTGACGAGGTATTTCATGTACTAGATCGGGAACCTCGTAAAACCATCATAGTTATATGCGTGATCCTGGAAAAAACTTTAACGAAGGTGAGTAAAAATTTCTTAAACTGGGGAGTTTAAAAATTCTCAAATTATAATGCGTTGTTTGTGCTTATCTTCGAGACTGCGAGTAAAATACTTTTAATTAGAAAGTTTGAGATTTTTCGAATCAAGAAGCACTTGTTGCTTAAACATATTTTTCTTTTTGTATAAAACTTTTGAAAAATAGTGTTTTGAGAGAAAATATGAAAGTGTGCATTGCCCTTGTGCTTGTGCTTAATCATAAGTTCAATTATATGATTTTATATCAATGGTATCATTTGAACTCGACTATTGTCATTGACTGTCACTGTTACTGCCTATCACTGTTACTGTCCACCTGTCACTGTCATTGTTACTGTCTGTCTGTCACTGTCACTGTTACTGTGTGTCTGTCATTGTTACTGTCTGTCAGGCACGAGTAGTTTGAGCAATCAATCAAGCAGGTTGCCTTTGGTTCTTGATTGACTTCTCGGGGTACCTATTCCCATTGTTCCTGGTCGGGTCGGAGACGACGACAGGATTTGGGTCGTAGATTGGTATATTCCAGAATATGACGTACCCTGGGTTTGGATCCCATATCTAAAGGGAAGCCGAGCCTATTGGGAGGTATAAGGTGACTGCGGCTTTGGCTTGGAGTGTCATCTTTCATGGTGAGTGGAAACGTGTGAGTTGATGTTTGATCGACTACAATTCTACGTTTATGTGAGTTATATTTGTTCTTAAGTTAGTTGCTACGCGTGGGAGCCACCTCTAGAGTCCTTCAGGAGTTAAGTACTACGCGCGGGAGCCACCTCTAGAGTTCCGTATCCGGACACTCACTAAACGGACTGACTATTTTAGAACGAGACAGATTTTCCTGTCTATTCAACTGTTAATTGTTTCAATTAATTTTTCAAAAAAAAGTTTGTATTACTTATGTATTTTAAATACGATAAATGGTTAGATTTTGGAAAAATTTATTGTTTCATCTTTCAAAAATATTTTAAATTTTGAAACTGCTAACTAAAGTTTTATTACACGCATGAAAATAGTTTTGTACACCAAGTGCTTTTATTATTTTATGAAAATTATTTTCTAAACTCTTGTCAGTTTTATATTTTAGAAAGAAAATTTGAATTTAATTTGATTGCCCTCACTGAGCTCGTTTAGCTCACGCTCTCGTATTTTTTAAAACCAAACTCTCCAGATATCGTCGATAATGCAAATGATGTTGACTTTGATTTTCAAGGTGAAGACTGACTCGTCTAGAGCTTTCTTTTGTCGACTTCCTTTTATTGTGTTTTATGTATATAAAGCGAATTTAAGGTGAGATCTTGTTTTATTTATTTATTTTATTACTATTAAGGTAGTATTTTATTTGGGGCATTACACTAAGTAATAATCTCTGGGGGGAAAAATTAGCAGCATGGAATTGTCTATCACATTGATGATTTTGTTTTGTTAATTTGTAATTTATTTACTATTCTTTGAAGCATGTAATTGTCTGTGAATTTTCCTTAACAACAAATTCATACTTTTTGTGTGTGTGTTTTCTTCTCTTATTAAATTTGATAAATTTTCGATCACGTAGTTCGGAGTCTATAATAATAATTCATGGTATGACATACGACCGAATCATTGATTGATTTGGGAACAAGTGTTTAGGAAAATATAATTGCAGTGATAGAGTTTATAGTGCCTGGTTATTAGTTATAGATATGGATTTTGTAGTTAGATTCTTTAAGAGTGTAGTGTACATTTATTATTATTTATTGAAAAGTATTATGAATATGTTTTGGATGAGATTTGAGACTAGACAAAAGTAAGTAGCATGTAATATTATTGGTAAGTAGCATGTATTCTGAATATGTAATTATTTCCCTTTATGTGTAGTATGTAATTTTGAGAAACAATACAAGTTTATTGTCTGAATTGAAAGTCATGGTCAACAGGGCTTCTATTTTTGGATATTGGAGAAGATCGGGTGGTATTCAAGTCTAATATTCTATTTATTGTATGTATTTTGATTTCAAAATTGGAGTATGATTATATACCGTATGCAGATTGGAATCTATTTGGATTGATTGGAATGTATGTGGTAAGGTATTGTTGATTCATACATATTTGTGTGTATTTTTGTATGTTTATGTGTCTCGTTTTGTGTGTTTTAGTCAGGTTGAGTCGTATTTTGTCTCTTTTTTCTTATTTTGCATTTTCGTAGAGTTTTTCCTCCTTTTAGTGTTTTTTGTATTTTTTCTCTTTTTTTCGTAGATTTTTATATTGTTTTGCTTTCTTTGTTTTTGGATAGTCGAGTAAGCCAAAGCACTTTTCCAATGTTCACAACTGGCTTGATTTGATGAAAATACGACTTGAACCCATGATGCACATCCATCAATGGCCAATTGACGCCCAAACGATGCAGCATCGACTCGACCATTTTCCCAGCATTGACATAATGCCATTTTTGGGCGAGATTACCATTTTGCCCCAACTTTCATCAAGATAAACCCATAAACCTAGCTGGAAAAAGAGGCTTTTGAACCCCTTAGGATTTTGATGTCCAGGCTTTATCCTTTTGTTTTCATCCTTTTAAACCTTGAAGCATAAAATCCTTAGAGGCCTGTTTGGACTAGGTTCATTGGCATTCCGAATCCTGGCATTCAGAGTCTTGAGTATTCAGAATTTTGTGAATAGTAAGAATCGTTGTTTGTTATAGGATTCAAAATCCTTTAATTTTTAATGTAGATGTCAGTCATGAGTGTGGATAACGTATTTTTATATCTTATTTAATATTATATAATTATTTAAGTAATGATGATGGAATAAAAAAGATGAATGTGGGGTTTTGTGTAAGAAATTATTGGTTGTGTATTGAAAATTTGAGACCTAAAATAAATGAGCATTGAGATTCGGAATCCCAATCTAGGTATTTGGAGGTTAAAACTAAACATAGCCTAGTAGCTTAGCTTAGCTTGTAGAACTTTAGTTTAGTATTTAGTTAGTTTAGCTTGTAGTGTGGATTAGCTAACTGTCCTTGGTGAAGATTTCTCTCTTTTGGATTCAAGATTTGAAGATTTGTACTTTGGGTAATTTCGAATTCATGTTCTCTTGAATCTTTCTTGTTAATTTCTATTAATGTTTGAAGAAATTGGTTTTCTCATGTATTAATAGTAGTGGGATGTTTTAGCTTTTCTTGCTTTGTTGATGAACCTTTCAAGTTTCCGTCATTGTTGTCCTCTTGCTTTAGTTTCAAGCTTTTTACATCTTTTGGCTTGTTTTGGATAGTTGGTAGTGACAGGTAAATGAGTTTATCTTCTTTTAGCTTGTGGTTGACTTATAAAGTAAAAATGCTTTTTAGGTTAATAGATGTGTAAGATTTGCTTATGTATCTTGTTAAGAGTAATTTGCATATGTTTTCCATCTTAGGCTTGTGTTAACTTGCTTGTGCTTTAATTATGATATTATGATTTACTAGTTTGATTATGGATTTCTTTATTGGTTTAATTATGTTCATACTTGCTCTTAGCCTAAGTTAATGCATTTCTTGATAATTTTAGGTTAAAATTTATAGATCTAGAGTCTAAAAGAGTTTAGATCCATCAATTAGTAATTATTATGTGTTAACTAAGAGTCGGGATTGACAACCCTTGTTTGAAGATTAAGTGCTCGACAAATTGCCAATGAGTCATGGAGACAAGTTTAAAACTCTAGACCCTCGTTTAATTAATCTTTCAAAATCTTAAATTTCATTTTTCATCATTTAATTTCTCATCTTAATTTCTAAGAACTCAAAACCAAAATTGGATCGTGTGTTTAGCGTAGATTTTTTCTTAATTTTCTCATTCGTGAATAAAATTGCTTCCAATTAGGCTCCCTCGAGATGTTCGATTTGAGACATCTCTCCGCACTACGATCGACCCCGTTCTCTTTCAGACGATCCTTAAACGTATGTATAATGTAGTGCGTTTGAGATCACTTCAATTATATATTTTTATAATTAAATAATGAAATATGAAGTACATTTTCACATTTAATACTCTATTCGAGATTTTCTTAGTAGTTGTGTATGAGTAGGTAGCAATTAATATATGCAGTTTTGAATTGTTCGAATGTTTGGATTTTGATCAAACATTGTAACATTTGCGATGCACGTTGTCGCAGGCGATCTCCAACCGACCAATTCGAAAGTGAGTACTTACGAACGACTGAAGAAAGTGGATGGCTAATGAGAAGTTTAGTGAGGGGATTCTTGGTGAAACTTGTGTGTAGTAGAAGAAGAATACATTTGATGCCAACTGGGAGTAAGAAATGATACGTCTTGAGAGAGAGGTTATCGCTGCGCAGAAGTTATACGCTGACCTCCTGAAAACGCACAATGAGACTCAAGAAAGATATAGAACGACAAAGGTTGAAACACAAGAATCAACGAATAATTACTTCATCTTAAAGGGTTGAGGATGTTATATATGTTGTCTTGATTAGTGCCTCAGAACCAACACTAATGTCGTATGATTTGTGGCTTATTTATTAGATGGTGTGTGGATTATTTGTATAATCCTTGAAGAAGTATTATATATTTACATGATATTTAGAATAAAATGAGTGCAAAATTTAAGAAGGAATATTGTAAGTTCTGAACATAATAGTAATTCCATACCGGTTGATGACATTCGGTTATAATGCCCACGTGTAAAGTGGATACATAAATTAATTTTTTAGTTATACTTGTATACATGGAAAAAGAGATCCACGATAGTTGTTGGTAATATCATTGAGAATGGTATATACAACATACCAGTTCGAAACTAGTTAGAAAAAAGAAGTTGTTCAAGTTTCCAACAGGAATAAAATTTTCCAAGTTGTCGTTGTAATGAAATATGAGAATTTAAAATAGTTTGTACCCCTCATAGGTAAAATGATCCCAAATGACCCTACATTAATTTATTTCGTGGGTAGAACGTAATACAAAATATTCGAACTATTTTATACCATCAGTAGTCGATACTACTTGTAAGCCGAACCAAATAACTCTACAATATTAATCATAAGTCCAAATAGCAACATAATGTATCTTTTACTCGCCAAAAGAAAGGAGACTTAAATTGAAATGCGAGTGCAACGATCATAATTCTAAACTAGTTTATACCTTAAGAAATCTCCATGTTAGATGGTTACATCGAAAAATAGGGACATGAGTTACTTAGTTTGTAAAACTTGTATACAACCTAGTGAAAAAAAAACTAGTTTGTAATATAATTTAAAAAGTCCATACAACATACAAAAAAATCAAGGAAAATAATCAAAACTTGATTGATACGCAATATTTGTAACATTTTTTTAGAGCCAGAGAGTTCCAAACTACTTAATACTAAATTAGGTAATTTGACACTATTTTATCACGAGTAGAGTGTAATATGAAATAAAACTACATTATATAATTCTAAACTGCATCATCATTAGAAAATTCAAAATTACTTAATACCGAATTGAGATAATTCAATACTATTTTATCACGAGTAGAAAATTCCAGAGTACCCAATACCAAGACTAGATAATTTGATAGTATTAGATATTCACTACCCCCATAGAAAAATGATCCAAATAACCCCGCATTAATTTGTATCACGGGTAGATCGTAATTTGCAAAACTGAACCTGTATAGTCCTTTGATTGTCTTATCTAAAAAAATGACTTATTTGTGATGAACGACGTCTTATTCATAACCTCAAAGTGACTTATTTGAAAAGAATGGCACCCCCTATGTTACAAGACACATGGATATAATATCCTCATTATCAAGATCACCGCCAATAGTTGCATGCCTCGTTTGAACAAAATTACACAATGTTCCACCGTCACTCAAAATGTCAACCCTAACTCGAACAAATCCAAATGATGGAATAGTCAGTCTCATACCAAGATCACACATAGAACAATCCATAATGGAATAGTGAATCTTCATATTCAACGTAACTAGTTGACTCCTGTGTCCATGGACTTGGACCACTAGCCCATTGAATGAGAACCCCCAACTCTACATCAACTACAAATGTCTCTCCACCATGATTACATAGAACAATGATACCTCCATAGTCTGATAAACTTACATAACTTACTATTAATATGGTGTATTTGACAACACATTCAATGCAAGAGTTATTAAAGCAGTATGGAAACATAAAAGTAGCATAGAATTAAGTCTGGTTCCATACTTTATATCAAATTAGATTTGTCCACTGTAAAATATGAGTTTGAAACAACATCTCCTACGAAATCATAAATCCATTCAAATCTCAAACAATATATTAATTTTAAAATGTGTTCATCCAAACTATATGAAGAAAAACCAACCAACCAAGGACAATAGTTCAATTTAAAACTGTGATCATGTGAGCATATTCTCGAGACCTAATATTGATGTAGTGAATATGAAAACACTTGAAAATCAATGGAAATTCTTTTGAACAATGGCGCAGGTTATAATTGAGAAAGGGTTGTATATATTTGGTACTCTGCCAACAAATTATTTGAAAGTAACAAAAAATGATTTACTTGTATCAAAACCCATCTCTAAAAATATGCGAGTTTTAGAATTGTATTATTGATTTTCTCTTGAATACAAAAAAAAAAGGAAAGAAGGAAAGACGAGAGAGACCGGAAAGAAACAAAATTGGGATGATAATTCACAGAGTTGAGTAGTGAGCATAATCTTGATGGCGTGAATCACGCTGGGTTACCACGCAAATTGTTGTATTTGTTCTATTCTCAGTCAGGGTAGATATGTCAATCATATGTAATAAGGATTATATGGGATATATTGGTTTTATATAGGAATAAAAAAATTCTTAAGGTTATATGATAAGTTGTTCTTATATTCTAGGAGTAATTGGGAATTTTCCCATCACTCTCTCTCTCTCTCTCTCTCTCTCTCTCTATATCTATCTATCTATCTATCTATCTATATATATATATATATATATATATATATATATATATATATATATATATATATATGATTAGACCAAATGAGAACCCCCACCGTTATATGTGAACCTGGGGGCTTTTTTAAGCCTTTAATTGTATGACATGGAAGGATAATATTAAACTCTATTATTTAATTAATAATCACTAGTAAAGAAACTGCATTCTAGAACAGACAAAAAAGTCAATCCACAAAGGTATTTTTAAAACTGTTTTGGATAGCACTTTTTAGAACGGTATTTTAAAATACCATTCTGGAATGATGACTTTCATAACAATTTTACAATACCGTTCTGGATAGTATACTTTCCAGAACAGAAAATTGCAAAACCGTTCTTGAATGGTCGTCAATCTAGAACGGTATTAAAATACCATTCTGGAAAGTATACTTTTCAAAACGGTATTGTAATTACCGTTCTGGATTGATGAACATTCCATAACGGTATTAAAATACAATTATGGAAAGTATACTTTTCAGAATGGTATTGTAATTACCGTTCTGGATTGACGAACATTCCAGAACGATTTTGAAATAACCATTCTGGAAAGTCTGTCTAAAAAAACCAAATTACAATCTAGAACGGTATTATAATTACCGTTATGGAATGTTCCTCAATTTAGAACGGTAATTAAAAAACCGTTCTTGAATGTTTTTCTCAAAAAAAAAATAAAAATCCAGAACGGTATTTTTAATAATACCTATTTGGAAATTATTTACCAATTTGAAATATTTTTACAATTTCGGCGGGTAAACGGAGCGGTAAATGAATTATCTTTCACACTTTCTCTTTACCAAAACCCGCCTGCTCCTTATTCTCTCTCTCTCCAAATCGAGGACGATATCTGATCGAAATCCAGCTGCTTCTGCAACTTCCTCTCCCACCTCACCCCCACCATCCGCCACGGCCTCTCCCAGCGCCGCCCGGAGAAACTTTTCCTTCTTTCTCCCATCCCCTATTAGAACCCTAATCTGTTTAGGGTTAGGTTTAGGTAATTGAGTTTTCTTCAATTTCAGGAAACCAATCGCCCGATCGCCAACAAAGAATGGCGTGCCAATAAGAAACTCAAAAACCTTCCCAACCTGCTGCCGTTTTCCCAATCGAACGGCGCGGATTCAGCATCTCTGCAGTTCGTGGATGAGCAAAACTGGTTCGTGATGGTATGTAAATTAAACTTTTATTCCCATACTCATCTGGTGTGTTCATGTGCCTTTAGCAAAAGTTAATTTGCACACTCTTTAATGTCGGAAGAAGAAGAAAAAAACTAAAATACAATGTCTTATGTTTGTGCAAAGCTTTTCAAAGATTTACCTGTGTTAAATTAGAAGGTCTATGGATATACGAATAATTCTCAGATTCACGATGTTGTTAATTAATGTTAACAATACCAGTTAACAACATCGACCAGAGTAACGTAAATTTATGCAGCGGAATTTAAAAAATGAGAACACGATTAAACAAATTCAGTTGTGAACTTGGGTGTACAAACCCGAAAACTATATTACTTTTACTTCACGTTCAATACAAAATATAAAGTAATATATGAAAACTAAATATCAAGAAACTTGATACTAAATACTTGTTGCCGGAATGGCAAGATCTCTTCCGTCGGATCTCTTCCGTCGGTTACGCAACTTCAAAGATCTTGTTTCTCACGAACGTTGGCTCCAAGTAGTTTTCTTCTTTGTGTTCTTCTTCTCTTGTGCGTCGTCTTTCGTCTTCAAGAGATCCGTGCGTCAATCCTCTAAAAAACGTATGTCCAAGCTTTAGGATTTATAATGTCTTAAATAGACAATTCTAAGATCCTAAACTTGGTAAATACCTAAAAACAAATCCTAAACAAAATGTAGACATAATTAAAGTCTTGTGCATAAACTTGGAAACATAATWTTGACCTATATCTAGTTTCCTAACTTATTTTGTGCCCAAGAAAGGCAAATAACAAAATAGGAATTATTGCCAAGAATAAATTCCTCAACAATCTCCCCCTTTTGCCTTTCTGAACAAAACACTAAGACACAAACACAAATGAAAATAAAAATACTAACTCCCCCTAAGATAGAAAACTCCCCCTAAACAAAACACCCAATGTTGTTAACACTCAAACCAACATTACAAACCAACATTGTTCAAAATAGCCAGCTATCACTAAACAAACAGAGTAAAGGAACTTAATGACTTCGAATCCTCTTTGACCGTCGAGGAGATGTCGAAGTTCCTTCACCACTCTTCTTCCTCTTCTTCTTCTCCCTTAGTTTCATCATCTTCTTCAAAGCCTTGTTGCGTGCTCGAAATCGCTTACGCCTCTTCTCTTGAGCAAGACTCGCCAAGGCTTCGGTGGCAACAACATCTTCATCAGCAGCAGCAGTAGCATTCTCATTCTCGGCAACATCAGCAATATCCTCTCCATCAACACCATCAACACTTTCTCCCCCTACGTTCGCGTCAACATCCTCTCCCTCTTTTTGACCAGAAAGGGAAAGGGCCTCCAACAACGAGCAACAAAGTGCCTGTAGCTTAGAAATCTGCAAGTCAATGGAGGCAACATGCGCACGCAGGAGCTGCGCAGAAATACGGACCATGTTGGGATCGTTCTTCTCAACATCACTATCAACATCAGCTGGAACAGGAGCCTGCCAAGGCAAATCGATCACCCTTGCACCAGTAGTGTGTTGGCCTCGAAAAGTAAATCATCTGGGAGAAGCTGCAGACCTTGGTTCTTCAACAAGTTGAGAATAAGAGAGGGAAAACACAACGAGGCAGCAGACCTTGATGTGGCAAACTTAGTCACGATATCAAAAACATGGTGCCCAAAACTGAACTTCACACCCTTCCCAAGCTTAAATAAAAACTAGGCCTGAGGCCGAGTAACAACTGTAGTGTTCTTGGAAGGATCCTAGTTGCAAAGTGCCACTTTGTGCATAATAGAATACAAAGACGAGAGCCTAGTGCTCGGCAGTTTCTCAAACCACGAATGTACCATTCCACCAGATAAAAAATACACAACCTCATCCATATCATCCACAGCAAAATTACCCTGATGTAAAGTGGTGCCAAATAAATCATCAATTAAGTCAGGAGTGAAGGCAAACACTTTACCACGCAGAAAAACTTTCCCATAGTTCACAGAGCTTAACTCAACAATCGAGGGCAGCATATTTGCATAGAACTCAAGAACTATGTCTCTAACAAATGGAATGGCGGTAGAGACTGTGGAATACATACCATGAAATCGGAGGTAGGCTATCAGGTTGTGGCGCTCAAACAAATCAATCGACACTTTTCTCTCAGCGATCATATGGCGAGTTTGATAAACATCAAACAACTCAGCAACCTCAGCAGTTAAGAATTTCTCTGAAAAGGGCTCCATGTCCTCAATCTCGGGTGTAGGAGTTGCAGTGCCAGATGAGGACTGGGAGTGATCACATGCAGCCGAGGAGGATTGCGTGGGAGAATGAGATGGAACAGATACAGTGTGGGAGGACGAGATAGACTTTGAATGACTCAATGTTGGTAAGGGGCTACCAACATGACTAACAACATCATCCTGTGCAACTGCCTTCTTTTTCTTCTTGTCCTTTTTGAATGCAGCAAGCACATCTTTCAAGGGCACATCCATTGAAGAGTCAGGGGAATGTTCAAAAAGACCTGTATCAAACTCAGGTGATGCAACACGAATTGGAGACGGTGGGGGAACATCAGCAAGTGACTTGGCGGAACTAGAAACTTCGTCGGTGATGAAATCTAGCACAGTATATGGAGGCGAAGAGTGCTCAGTAGCAGATGACTTGGGAGAGACTTTGACTTTTGTCTGGCTTGGAGAGACACTGTCTTTCATCAGGCCGGGTCTCCTGTCGGCTTTACGTACAAGCTGTTTCCGGTGAGTAAACCTCTTCTTCTCCGGCAGACTGGGAGCAGAAGCAGACGGCGGCACATCTCCGGCAATCGGAGCAGTAGGCTCAAAACCATGATCATCGGGATCAGACTCCACAACAACATCCTCTTGGAGGTTGATGTGTTCAATTGGCACGTGGCGGCGCGGACCTGCCTTGCTCTTTGGGACCGCGGGCGGCACAACGCCGGGCAGTATGTTGCGCAAACGCCTGGACCGCTTCAAGGTAGGATTCCCTATGCGGCCAAAGGTCTCATCCACAAAAGCTAAATCGGGGGGGTTATCGACGTCAATCTCGTTCCCGGACTGTCCAGGGAACACCTGAGTAACCGGCGTAGCATCGACCGGCGATGGAACAGGCACGGCAGTGAGAGAATCAGGCGCATGCAATTTAGGCGGCGATGTTGATAGTGGTGGGTTTGAAGAGCTACCACCACCAATCTCTTCACGAATATCTAGGCCGCCCATCTTTGGATATGGCAACG
>BMAC01000102.1:1418355-1444832 GCA_014905375.1 Phtheirospermum japonicum | reverse complement strand
CCCTTTGGAGTGCGTCCCATGCATCCTTTGCTGACTCACAATTTTTGATGATTCGATAGTAGCTTGCATCTACATAGCCGCACAAGGCGTTGATGCATTTAGAGTTCCAATTTGCAGCAGCTGCTTCGTCAGCAGTCCAATCTTCCTCTTTCTTGGGAATGGCATCGCCCTCGCCATCCGTGACACGTGGCTTTTCCCATCCAAAAAGGACGGTCTTCCAAACACGTTCATCCATGCTCTTCAAGTGCCACCTCATCCTCTGTTTCCAAAGAGAATAATTCTCACCATTAAGGATTAAAGTCCTCGGGTTGCCTTGAGCATCCATAGCACCTAAAAAAATAAGGATCAATACTTAAAAGGTTAAGTAACCCGCTCTAGATGCCAATTGTTAAATTAGAAGGTTTATGGATATACGAATAATTCTCAAATTCACAATATTGTTAATTAATGTTAACAACACCAGTTAACAACATCGACCAGAGTAACGTAAATTTATGCAGTGGAATTTAAAAAATGAGAACACGATTAAACAAATTCAGTTCACAAGTAAATACTTGTGAACTTGGGTGTACAAACCCGAAAACTATATTACTTTTAATTCACGTTCAATACAAAATATAAAGTAATATATGAAAACTAAATATCAAGAAACTTGATAATAAATACTTGTTGTCGGAATGGCAAGATCTCTTGCATCGGTTACGCAACTTCAAAGATCTTTTTTCTCACGAACGTTGGCTCCAAGTAGTTTTCTTCTTCGTGTTCTTCTTCCCTTGTGCGTCGTCTTGCGTCTTCAAGAGATCCGTGCGTCAATCCTCTCAAAAACGTATGTCCAAGTTTTAGGATTTCTAATGTCTTAAATAGATAATTCTAAGATCCTAAACTTGGTAAATACCTAAAAACAAATTCTAAACACAATCTAGACATAATTAAAGTCTTGTGCATAAACTTAAAAAAATAATATTGACCTATATTTAGTTTCCTAACTTATTTTGTGCCCAAAAAAGACAAATAATAAAATAAGAATTATTACCAAAAATAAATTCCTCGATAGCCTATATAATATTTTATTTTTATTTCTGGATAACTCATCGATTGGTTTCATTATATATGACTTTGATTCACTCTCATGTTTCTTATTTTTCAGGAGGTTAGCAGCAGAACTTTTGGGATTGATCCGTTCAGCAACCTTAGGCAATTATTGTTTTGCCTTTAAGTTTTGAAATTTTATTATTATTTCCACTTGGATGTAAGTTTTGAAATTTTATTATTATTATTATTATTATTATTACTATTACTATTACTATTCATATTACTATTATTAAAATTATTATCATTATTATTATTATTATTACTATTACTATTCATATTATTATTATTATTATTATTATTATTATTATCATCATTTTTTTGTTTGATTTCGAAACAAGTGTATATAATATAAGATCAGTTAGTTCTGTTGCATCAAGTATCACTTGTGCTATTGTGTTGACTCAGGCGATATTCAAAGAGGGCTTCAAATCAGTGGCCGCAGGTGTAAGTGTGATGGACTTGCGAAAGGGTATAAACTTTGCTGTTGATGCTGTTGTTGAGGATCTGAAGACTAGAGCACTCATGATTAGTACACCTGAAGAAATTACACAGGTGAGTGGCGTTTTGGAACTTAGAACTTAAATTCTTGAGATATTTCCTAATCAGGTCCAAGTAGATATCTTGAAAAGTCTTTGATGTTTAAACATATATGTGTGTTACGAGGCGATCAACATGTCCGATATAGAGTACTTTGAAGATTATAATAGAATTTATTTCTTTTATGCACAACTGTTCATTAGATCAACATGTCCAATAAAGTCTTTTATATTTGATTCCATTTCATGCTATGTAGCACTTTGAAGATAATAATAGAATTTATTTCTTTTATGCACAGCTGTTCATTAGTTCACCACAAATTAACCTAGTCTAAGCATTTATGTTAATAAATATTGCCAAATAAGTTTTTCTGGTTTTTTGTTTTTCAGAAGTATAGTTGATGAAGGTAAAATAAATTATCAAGTTATGTGGATGACAAAAGTTGTGTCAAGCCGCCTGACGTTTGGACCAGATTTTAGTTTTTTCAGTTTTTCTTTTTAGTTTTTAATTTGTTAGTTTTTTCAGGGTTTTCCGTTTTATGGGTATTTAAATAAAAATATATATAATAAAGACTTAGTATTTGAGTGTGCTTCTATTCTATGTTGATTTGTTTCATTGATTGTTAGGTTGCCACTCTGCTAATGGTGAGCGTGACATTGGCGATCTTTTGGCGTGGGCTATGGAGAAAGTTGGGAAACCAGGAGTCATCACTATTGCTGTTAGTACTCTTTAGTCTTCGTCTTTAGTCTTTTTACGTTTAACTATTAATTGTTAGTAGTATGTAATTTATCTGGAATTTCGCAGGATGGAAAAACTCTTGATAATGAGTTGGACGTGGAGGGAATGAAGCTAGCACGTGGTTATATATCTCCTTATTTTGTTACAGATGCAAAGACTCAAACCTGTGTATGTAAAAATTAATGTCAGTCTCATAACCTATGTTTCACTCATTGAGCAGCTGATTTTTCTTAATTTTATTTTTTGAGCAGCCTTGTTAATTTTTTATTTATAAATTTACTTTCAACGTGAGCAGGTACTTGAAAATCCTTTGATTTTAATTCACGAGAATAAAATATCAGACATGGATGCGCTCTTGAGAATATTGTAGCTCTCTGTAAAGGTAATAACATACGATAGGTTCTAAGCCAATAATAATTAAAAAAAAAAAGGTTCCGAAGGTAGGGTTGTAAATGAGCCGAGCCTCTCGCGAGCAATTCGGTCAAAGCCCCGCTCGAACTCAACTCGATTTTTACACGTGTTTGTGCGACTTGCGGTGTTCATATGTCTTTAGCAAAAGTTAATTTGCAAAATATATCTCTTGATTTTCAAAACAAAAATATATCTCTTAGTTTGCGGTTGTTCATCTAATTTCTTGCTGGTTACTTTTAATTGATGTGCATGCCATAGTTATTGTCAGTAGTTATGTTTCTTCTCAATTAATTTCTACCACATTCGGTTTTAAACAGGATGATTTCAAATCTGGAATGTATACACAACATGAAATGTCATTTGGTTTCTGCTTTTTTTAATTTGTGATGGTTAATTGAATGATCTCTGTTTCTGACCTAAATTCTTCTCCGAATATTAATATGAAGTTTTTGACTGGGTTATCTTGGTTAGACTCCTTAATTCCTATGACATCATGAATGTCGATGTGAGTTTTATGGAGTTTTTAGACGTAAAATACGCTGTAGTGGGAGATGTAAGAGATGTCTATCGGGCCGTTGAAATGGGCTGCTGAAATGTGAAAGAAGCCCGTTTGATTGGAGGTTAGTTCAGCTTCTGTATCTTTGAAAAAATTACATATTAATTTAAAAAGTGTAGTTTCACCATAAGAATTTCGTATTTCAAGATATATTTTATCTTTGCTAATGCCTCGGTATATATTCCTGAAGGGCGAAAGAAGGCTATACGATGAGAGAGTTTGATCATGTGATGTGTCGTGCCCAAGCTTCGTATCCTCCTTGCCACTGCTCGAATTTCTTGCAAGACATTTTGATAAATTTTTTTAAATAATATTTTTGACTTTTTTTTCTTAGAATCATTGATCATTGGTTCTTTAATAATTTTTTGAATTTTTTTGAGAATCATTAATCTATGGTTTTGCTCTCATATGTCCTTTTATTTAATGTGCAGGTTCTTGTTAAACTTCATAAGACTGTCATTCCTTATCTCTCCAATTCAATCAATGCCAATAGCACCAGTAACATTAATCCTACTTCTAAGAAAAGTGTCATGTCAGCTGGTTTCAAGAATTTGTTTTACTTTCGGGCACGAATACTGGGAAAAAGCCTTCGCTTGTTCTGTTTTAGTGAAGCTGATGTTGATGCCCTCCTTGAACAGATGAAGTCTGGAGCCATCCATGAGTTATGAGTCTCAACTTGTTGTTGTTGTTGCTAGCCAAGGTACATTTTCTAATTGTGCCTGCTCACGGAGGCATTTCATCAGGCATGTTGCCAGGTTACACTTTTTATTTTTATTTTAAAATTATCATTTGATGGTATACTATGTTGGGAAAAATGGTTTTGTTTTATTTTTAATTTCTTTGGTGGTGGTTTTAATATTTGGTTAAGTATGGCTGGGAATAAAATGGTGGTTTCAGGTTTTTCAGCTTAAAGTTGATGGTGTGACTTTAAGATTGACGCCGGAGTCTTCTCAGATACAGAATGCATTGAAGGTGAGGCTTTGGCACCATAGTTTTGTATCAATATGTGTATGTGTGTGTATATAATTTGAAGTAATAAATAGATAATTTTAAGTTTCGAATAAATGGATGCCTTAATTACTAAATTTGTACAAGTACAAGAAATGATTGTGTTCGGTGTTAATATGTTAATTTCTTACGAGAAGGTCTTATGTTTCCATTTTACAGGGAGTGGTATTTTATGAAGACGGTGAGCCAATAGTTGATGGTGAACCTGGAGATCTTAAGGTTTTATGAAGACTTTATATATTATTATTATTTTTTTGATTTCATATAGTTGAATAAAAAAATATTATTGTATAAATATTAGTTTTAGTTTGCTTTGTCTTAGATTTTATTGAAATTTGGTGATATAATTAATATAATCACAATATTTATTATTATTGATTTTGGTGTATTCTTGCTTTCATTTCATTTTTTTTAATTTTTTAAACTTTCTAGAAGGTAACTTTTGTAAAACCGTTCTAGCAAATGGAGTTTACAGAGCGTCTTTTCTAAATTCCGTTCTGGAAAGTATAACTTTCCATAACGGTATTTCGAAATACTGATCTGGAGAGTTATACTTTCCAGAATGTTTATTCGAAAATCCGTTCTGGAAAGTTATACTTTCCAGATCGGTATTTCAAAATACCGTTCTGGAGAGTTATACTTTCCAGAACGGTATTTCAAAAATCCGTTCTGAAAAGTGGCGGATAAAGATGGGATGATACCATTCTAGAATGCCTTTTTTTCCCTTCTAGAAAGTCTGTCAGTCCAGAAGGGTAAAAAAAAGTATTCTAGAAAGTACAGACTTTCTAAAACTATGTCACTACATAAGACACAAAAAGGCATTCTGGATAGGCAGAATTACGATATGCAGTTTCGCAACTAGTGAATATGCTGAAATGAGATGGGAAGGTTTTTTTTTTTCCTTTTATTATGTGATATATTTACAAATCATTTGGCAAAAATCATGTCCAAATGCATTCTCCTTTCTTCACCCCTTTCCTCTCTCTCAACCACATCCTATTTCTCTACAAAAAAATTGCAACTGAAATAAACCTCCCAAACCTTATCTATCTTTGCAAAGGAAATCATATATATTAATATGAGAGGAAATTTTAAATAATAGACGACGGGCGGTGAAGTGGGTATAGAGAACACGAGGAGAAGAAAATTAAAAGAGTCCGGTTCCTGTTGAGACTTGAAATGGTGGATTCAGATTAGAAGTTGAAGTCGATGGAAGAACAACAGAGGCTAGGGTTAGGGGTTTTGTTTTGGATGTTGAGTGATGCGTCTTTTTTTTTTTTTGGTTTTTCCTTTTCCTTTTTTTTGCACACACTTTCTTATCGTTCACCGCATCTGCATTTTTTTTTTCATTTTGGAGTTTGACAGTGTTAAAGATGAATTAATAAAAGATGGAGATTTGTGAATAATTAAGAAAGCACTATCTGCATATTAAAAATATACTGTGTGTTTGACCTGTCACTAATTTGTTTGATTGTTTGTTGGTGTTTATAAGGATGGTTCAGTTGTTAAAGATTATGTTGGTGGCAAGCCAAGGTTGTCTGAAGTTGTCGGTCTTTTGTGGCGGCGATGGACTTTTAGATTTTTGTGGTTGGGCCTTACTACTGCAAATAATTAAGAAATCACTACCCACATATTAAGAAAAACATTATTCGCATATTAAAAAAGCATTACGTATTTGAACCCGTTACTAATTTTTATGGTGGTCGTCATGGGTGGATCCAAGATTGTTAGTTTGGGGAGTCCGCGTCCTAAAAGACAAAAATAATTTGAAATGCCGAGAATCGACTCGTGTTATATTAAAAGGAAAGAAATTATATATTTTTAATATTTTTGGTGTTACGATAAATTAGAGAAAATGTGAAATAACAAATAAGAAGGCAAAGAAAATATGTTTTTACTTTTAAGTTGGTACCATTAATTTGTGATAATAGGGAAAGAAAAAAAGAAAAGGTGAAGAAAAAAGAGAGAAATTAGTGATACTTTTTTAGTTTTATAGTGTTATTTTTTAAGGTAAATAATGAGAGAGAAAAATAAAAAGAAAGAGAGAGTGGTGATGTTTTTAATTTTATATTTTATATTTTAAATTTAATTAATGAGAAAGAAGAAAATAAAAGGAAAAGAAAAGGAAGAATAAATAATATATGAATTAGAAAAAAAAAAAAAGAACACTAGAAAGAAACTAATGAGAAAAAGGAAATTAAAAAAAAAAGGATAAAAAATATAGAAAAACAAGAGATGAAGAGAAAGAAAAAGGAAGAAAACTAATGATAAAGAGAAATATAAAAAGAAAGATAAAAAATATAGAAGAACAAGAGATAAAAGAGAAAGAAAAAAGAAGGGAAAATGGGCAAGAGAAAGAATTGAACCATGAACCATTTGAAAAGAGACTAAGCACACTAACCACTAAACCAAGCTATAAGTTTGTAAGTTCTTGGATGTATATATAATTACAAATAACAAAAAATCATAAAAAATATTAAGGTTTTTGAATTTTTTTGGGGGGGTCTGTGGCCCCCTCGAGCTTATATATAAATCCGCCCCTGGTGGTCATGGGTGTTACAAGGGTTGCTGGCGGTGGTTGGCCATGGTTTTTTTGGTCATTGGTCTATTTTGAATGTAATATGATTTTGGGTTTTCGTGGTTAGGTTTTACTACTTTCAATAATTAAGAAAGCATTTCCCACATATTAAAAAAGCACTGTCTACATATTCATGGAGCACTGCGTATTAGAATTCGTCACTAATTTATTGAAGTGCCTAGAAGGATGGAAATATGTAGAAGTAGTATTCGACATTACTCAGAAGGATAACGTCTTTCCTTGTGGTACATTATATCATAGGAAGATATTAAGGCATCCTCAAGATCAGAGAAATTGAAACAGTGATTGAGGAAAGCGCGGGAAGAATCCCAGAGCGACTAACTCTAGGGTTTAGTTTCTTGAGGAACATGAACCTTGGGAAAGACTGAGAGATTGAATGGAGTTACAGTTGGTGAAAAAAGATACAAAATCAGATGAGCACCATTCAATTCTCTATATACATTCATATTGGAATGATTTATGAAAAATATCATGCATAATATTTTGCAGCCTTTATTGATTCAGGCGCAGGAATCTGTACAGCTAAACCAAAAGTCTTCCCTAAAGAAATGGAAGAAGAATTATCGCCAGTAGCGGGAAGAGATTTATCTAAAAGGATTCTCATCCTTAATAGAGGGATCTGACAAGCGGAAATGATGTTGGGAGGAGCTAATGGTACTCTATGGTACAAGTTTAAGACTGCACTAATTTATTTCTGTGATACGGGAGCAGATATTCTATTAGGAAATAATTTCATGCAGACATTTAAAAGATTTATGTGAGAAAATGAGACTAGAAGACTTATTTTCACAACACCATGTGATCATAAGATTATAGTCCAGTGACTACGAGAGGCATTCCTTAGAAAAATGCCAATCAATCGGGGTGATGAAGGAAAACTTTGAAACCCAAAAATGAAGGATCGAAGAAGGTATGGAGAAGCAATTCTCCATTTACGAGCCAAAAGTCTAGGAGGACAAAAGGAAGAGATGATAAAATAACATACGACGGAATTCCTCAAAGCTAGCCTATACAAAGGCTCATGGCCAGACACCACCATGGAAGAACAAATTTAACTAGAGGATATCAAAAGAGAAATTCAAAAGAACTTCAACGAAGATTGGATGGTGGAATTAAAATGAGGTCAAAGTATCTTCAAAGGTGAAAGCCGGAAAAGAAAACGAGCTTGTTAGATACAAGCCTATCTTGATGAATCAAGAATATCGAAAGGATATGCAACAAATACTTAAGGAACACATTGTCCTTAAGTTAATTGAAGCAGGAGTCTCTCCATACAGTAGTCCGGGGTTTATGGTCCACAACCATGGAGAAATTAAAAGAGTAAAACCAATATTAGTTATTAATTATAAGTGAACTAATAACATCTTGGAATTCGATGGGTATTATATTCCGAGCATAAAACATTTGGTAAATTGCATTAAAACTGCAAAAGTGTTCTCTAGGTTCGATTGGCAATTGGGGTTTTACCAGATTAAGATGAAAGAAGGGAGATAAAAGTGCACGACCTTATCCACACCACAAGGACACTATATATAGAATGTTATGTCCATGGTCCTAGCAAATACACCCCAGATATATCAAAGGAAGATGAAAAATCTCTTTAAAATTTATTTCAGTTTCATGTTCTTGTACGTTGATGATACACTCATCGCATCAAAGAACATGAAGGATCATCTAAAACATTTGAAAACTTTATCAGATGTTTGTCACAAAGAGGGATTGGTGCTTTCATAAAATAAGGCAGTAATTGCAACTAGAAAAATCGAGTTCCTTAGGATAGAGATTGATGAGTCTGGAATCATTCTACAAAATCATATTATATAAAAGTTATAAGGATTTCAAGATATGCTAAAGACAAAAGGAAACTTCGAAGTTTTCTAGGAGTGGTTCATTTTGCTTGGATGTTTACAAATAACGTGGTAAATTACATGAAGGTGTTTAGTTCCCCACTAAAAAAGAAGGTTGGCTCCAAATGGGAAAAGGAACACCAAGAAGGAATTAAACAACTTAAGGAGATTTGCAGGCAGCTTCCCAAACTGGAAATTCCAAATGACGAGGATGAACTGGTTTTATATATAGATGCCTGTAGTGATTATTGGTGGACAGCTGTTCTTACAAAAGTAACACCCAAAGTAGAAGTGTCGTGTATATATTTCAACAGACTATTATTGGATAATGAAGCAAATCGATGGCACATCAACAAGAAGGAGTTCTTCTCGGTTAGAATGGTTTCAAAAAATGGCCTTTATTTCTTCTATCCAAGAAGTTCACCTTAAAAATTTATAATTCTAGTGTTAAGGCCTTTTAAAGACCAATATTGAATCTAAACCACAAAAAGCTAGATTACATAGATGACAAGCTGAATATCAATATTATGATTATGATATTGTCATTATAAAATCTCATGAAAATGTTCTTGTATATTTTTTTAACAAGAGATGGAGGGATCAGAAATTGATTCGTTCCTCAAAATGGCGAGGAATCTAAGGGAACACCTGGAGATGCTTCAACGCGAGTTCAATGCATTGACCCTCAATGCAAAGGTAGCCATAAGGTTACAATGAGCTCATCGAGAAATGGTTTCCAACCGAATAAAAGGTTGTTTACAGGCCTATGACCAATTATGGTCCGTAATGAGAAAATCACTTCTCCGGGTGACATCTTCAATAGTGCAAAAAGAGACACTTCGAGTACAGGGCTCTAAACTTGTAGCAGGGGATTCAAGTACCCCTAACACGAGAATTGAGACGTAATCATCTACGGATGAAATATTTCAAATTAAAATCAAAACTCTGGAGTCAAATCCTGAGCTCTGGAGTCAACCCACTGTCTCAGGTGTTAATGAGGAAGATATCGATCTTAGTCCACAGACAGGAAAATCTAAGATTGATATTTACGAGATTTTGAAAACTTCTCATTTTTCAGGTCAATAAACAGATATGGAAGTAGCTAATAACAAGGGTGGGGATTAACCTGGTCAAATGTCTAGTAAACGTGTCAAGAAGGTATCCTAGAGTGTGGATGATGCCAGAATCTCATCTACAAGACGTAAAAAGATTGTATGAATTCGGAGCCTTAGCATCGGTTCATACAAGATCGCCAAGTTTCTTGGAAATATCACAACTCTCGAGATGGATACAAGATGTAGTACGCGAGACATGGTCAAATAACCCAGACCTTGCACGGGGTGATATCCTAGAGTTATATTACTTTAGTGTAGCACCAGAACCAGTTGGAAAAAGAATGCATGAAGTGTTCAAGTTCATCAAGCTCAAACGACCAGATACGGAAGCAATGAAAATAATCAAAGCACCATCACATGGAGGAATTTTGTTAGTAGAATTACTCATAGAAGATGACATGTCCACAAGAAAGGCACGGGGCTTTTGGGTCTATCTCACCGACATGGATAAAGTCAAGTTCCCATTCAAATTCTTTTAGAATACGATGCATAGTTCATTCATATTGAGGCCGCTAGCGACTTTGGTGAGGTCGCAGATGGTGCGGTAGCTTGGATAACGGTTCTAAGAGGAGGTGGACCAAGTATAGATGATTGAATATTGGAGCAAGAGTGAGATCCAGAATTCTTGGAAACGAGAAATTTGAGCTTATCAAAGATCACATGTCTGTTGATTATGACTTTGCTATCTGGTAGTAAGACTTTGAATCCCTTATTGTGTTCACTGTAACAAAGGAAAGAATTAGGTTGAGACCTGAATTGGAGTTTGTGTTTATTAAATGGTCTAAATGAGGGTAATAGAGACACCCAAAGGGTTTAAGATGAGTGTAGTTAGATGTTGATTTAGTAAGAACTGATAAGGGCTTTTATACTGAGTGGTTTTAGAGGGTAGATTGTTGATGAGGTAGACAGAAGTAGTTAAGGCATCATCCTAATATTTGATAGGTAAATGAGAGTGAGAGAGGAGACAGAGTCCTTTTTCAACAATGTGTTTGTGTTTTCTTTCTACAAGATCATTTTGTTTAGGAGTGTAAGGGTAGGAGATTTTGTAATGTATGCTAGAGGAGTGAAACAGGTTTGAGAGATATGAATTATCCCCCTCCATCACTTTGTACAGACTTTATTTTAGATTGAAACTGAGTAAGAATGAGGCTTTGTAAGTGAGTGAAGGCATTGGCCACATCAGTTGCTGAAGAAGTAGGATAACTTGTAGTTCAACTTCTCCGAAAGGAAGTTAGGCGGTGAAGAACCGTCTATAAAATGGACTAGGGACAGTAATTTTCTAACTGGTGATGTCGCAACCCATTTAACCCGGAGTTGATCCGGTTAAAGAGAGTTATAGGATTATAGAGAAATTTTAATTTTACGAAAGCATGTTGAGTCTGATATGGTCGTGGTGGACTATTGCCATTTTTGAGATGACAAAACTCAAAATATATATGGAAAGGTGTGCATTGAAGCATAACTAGTGGTTTTCCCGCTTTAAATAATGAATTTCCCCATTAAGAGTAAGAGGGTCAATTTACTAGAGTTTCTTGAACTATTCCTTAAACAGGTCCCTGCATGTAGCCTCACACAACCTAAAAGCCCTAGAAAAAAGTGTTTTTTACCCCTTAAAATTTCACCCAATTCTAATATGCCACCACACCCTTTTTCCCTCGATTATCACTTGTTAATTAGTATTGTATTGATCTCCTATATTAGTAATATATATTAATACGTATATATTAGTAATAATAATAATAACATATTTTCAAATAATCAAAGGGAACAAACCTATCATGATTAAAATAATGATCAACGATTGCAGTAAATATAAATAATATTAATCATTAAAAAATAATGATAGTAATATAATGATATTGAGAAAAATCACTATTGCTGATCGGTAAATCGTCATAACGATCATTACAACAATCAGAAAACAAAAGTAGCATTTTCATGATATAAACCTGAATCACTATTTTATATTTGTGAGTTATCACTTATTTCTTTATCTAATCTCATAATAGGATTTTGTTGTTAAACATTTTCGTACTCGGACAAGGTGTCATCATCATCGTTATACATGTCCAATGACGCAGCTGGACTTGAAGATATACAAGAAGTTTGACCAACGTAGTCAAGAGAAATTTTATCTTGATATAGCTCAGCGAACTCGAGATTTTCAAGATTAACAAAATGTGAGAATCATGAAGAGTTATCAGGGTGTAATAGATCTACTTCAGTTAATAAGTTTGTCGATTAACCAGCCTCCATAGTATGGTGGACTTCGTGTACAATTTTCCATTTTGCTGGGGGAGCAGGGTCATTGGTATAAAATACTTGTCTCATTTGAGTGGAAAGTAAAAATTGGTCGTCTTTGTAACCCCCATACTAATGTCTATATTTATAATTCTTCTGTAACACATCATATGTCGATGATTAATTGAAATAGGACAACCAATAATTGATTAGCATAATAAAGTTCTATAATTTATTGTAAAATACCACAGAATATTTCTCCACCCACTCCAGGAACTGACACACCATTATCTTGCGTTAGCCAACAAATGTTGCGGTCATGAGTCAAGAGCTGTTGAACTATACACGCAACATATGATTTCAAGTACAAATTTTGGTCAAGTGGTAATTTGCAATAGAACAAAAAAAAAAAAGTCAATAGCAAACAAAAATCAAAACAAAACAATGTATATTCTCCCACTCTCTTTTCTTACTTCACTTAAAATCTGACATTGTATAAAATAAATCTTAGTTGTGGCGCCACCCTTTCCCTCCGTCGCTATCAGCTACTATTCAGGTATGTATCTTCGATTATCTCTTTGACTTTTTCCATTTTATCAAACTTTGATTCTTATATTTAGAACTTGTTGGTTAGGTCGATTTATTATTATTAATAAAACCCGGTCTTCAGCCCATAATAGATTTAAAAAATTAGATGAGTAAATAATAATTGATGTTTGTTCGTTGAATTCTTGGATAAAATCTTGGCCTTCAATATATAATGGATTGAGAAATTGAGATAATATTGAGTTAATCAATGGGCTTCTATTTTGCTCCTTTTTGTTATTGTGCTGAATTAATTTAACCATTGAGTCATGAATTAATATCAAGAATTTCATATATGATATTAGGCTTTTTCTATTATCAATTGATGTATTATTTTTTATGACATTTGATAAAGATTCTTTGGCAAAATCGTCCTTGGTCGATAGTCTAGTAAGAGTTAAAATTTAGTTATTATTAATGCTTAAAGGGTACTGGCCAAAGCTTTAGCTTTACATATGTTTATTGTGTTAGTGCCGAAACTCCAAGTCACTAACACCATATACCATCAACTCTTGTTTATGTTATGTGCCGCAAAAATGAAAAATTAGAAACATTGTTACAAAAAATTGAACCTGTTTTGGTGGTGTTGATAATCAAAAATTAAAGTATATTGCTTTTTGTTGCAGTATTAGGTCAGACAGACTAATTAATTAGAAAAACTGCCCATCATTTCTTGTTTTGGTAATTATGTTTTCGAGTTTGATTCATTCATTACGTAAGCTTCTGATATATCTAAAATTTTGGAACTCCAATTTTTCGGCTGTGTTAGTGGATTTACTATTGGTAAACTATGAAGACTGTGTATATGATAAATAAAAGTTAAGTCTTCACAAATATAGAATTCTGAAAATAAGTATAGAAATGAGAAGAAGTTATTCACACCTTTATTTTGTTTTTTTAAAAATTTCTTGTCATTATTGTTGTCATTGCTGCCATTACATCTTGGACATATTTAGAGAGGAGAGGATGAAAAGTGATAGCAAGTTGCTGAAAATTAAAGGCATCACTTAGGACAACTTTTTCAGCCTATTGGGAGAATTTATCGTTCCAATGTATACGACATTAACTAAGTTAGTTGGATATTTGTTTGCGGTTGGTCAAGGTAATCAAAGGCTTTATGTTGGAATGAATTTATAACCTATAGGAAGGACAAAATGTCACCCCTAAAGGTTTGAACATATAACAATGACTTCCTATCTATTGGGACGACAATTGTCCTCCTAATAGGACATCCAATCTATTGGCACGACTTATTGATATAGTGCCTACATGTCTTACCTATAGGCATTATACCAATACCATTGCAATTGTATCCTCCCTCTTAAGCTCATTTCTTGTAGTGCTTAGAGAGAAAAATTGAAGTTAGAGAAGTTGAGAAATATTTTGTTCAAGCTACTGATTTTCTGAATTAACTGATGCGATTGCGAATGCTTTCGATATCCGTGATCACTTCATGCTGTTTGAATTGTTTTCTTTCATTACTTTTCTATTTTTGGTTAAGTTCCAATCTTATGGTTGCGTATTTTTTGGAAGAGTTGTACTGTTTTAGATCATACCTACTCTTTATGAGTTTTTTAATTTATCTTAACTTAGTAGATTACGACTATTTGTAATCATTAAAATGTAAAGTTTAATTAATAAAGGTCTTTGTCCTATTGGCTTGATTATAAAAATAAATATTATTCTTAGCTAAGATTTTAATACATGTGTCTTTCACTATTACGCTGCTTATTATTTACAGTATTTAAAACACACATGTATTTTATTATTTAAACAGTTAATCAAGTTTAGCAATTCATTCATTTATGATTTGATCAATGCTCAACACTACATTTTTCACCCATTGTAGAATCTTTCCTTTTTTGGTCGTACAATACTGATGTCAAATTCCAACATAAAAGTTGATATTATGTGCACGTGTGAATTTAACAATAGTGAAATATGGAACAAAAGTTATCAAAGAATATGTGTTGATCAATCATATGAATATGATGCCTTATGTCATAGATTGTGTGGGATTCTGGAAAATTTTTTGTTTTCCATTTTTGAAATTCCAGGTGCATGATACAGTGATGCTACACATTAGTTGAAAGGGGATTTTGTTGTCCTTAAATGAACGAGTTGTTTCCTACTTATTTTTTTTGTATTTATATCAAAAATAAAAATAAAAACAATTATTTTTAGCAAAATAAATCGAATATTGTTAAAATTGAGTTTGATTCATTTATGTTATCGAGCACTATTAAACGAATTGAAACACGCTTGATTTATTTGCAATCATGTTTTCGATAGTTCCCATCATCAAACATAAAAGGGAAAAAAACTTTTTGCCCCCAGACTATTTTGATTTTCAAAGTTTACCATACGAACTTTTTTTTGGGACAAACCACCATCTGAACTATGCGTTTTTGCAACTTACCCCTTGAAATCAGAATTTTGGTGGTTTTAGATACCAAATTTGGTTTGTTAAGGGTTTTTTTGGTAACTTCACTCCTTATTTCTAATCCTCCCCTATCTCCGCCCTAATCTACCATTTCTACAATGATAACGGTACGACGGACCTCCTCTCCATGGCAAAGAAGATCAGCAATGACATTTTGCGGCTTAAAGAACCGTCGTGCCGTTATAATTGTAGAAATGGTAGATTAGGGCGAAAAAAGGGGGGAGGATTAGAAATAAGGAGTGAAGTTAACAAAAAAACCTTAACAAACCGGATTTGGTATCCAAAACCACCAAAATCCTGATTTTAGGGGGTAAGTTGCAAAAAATGCATAGTTCAGATGGTGGTTTGTCCCAAAAAAAAGTTCGTATGGTAAACTGTGAAAATCGAAATAGTTTGGGGGACAAAAAGTTTTTTCCAAAAATAAAATTAAGTACAGTTTACTAGTCTATATATGTTCTTTTTATGCAGTTTCAGCATTACTCAAGACTATATTTTTCTTGTAATTTGTTAATACTTGTTCCTTCATCATTATTCTTGATTCTAGACCATGCAACAAATACGTATTGCAGTGGTACTCTGCAGGAAATGGTGGTCCTTGTCAAGTTACGATTTTGTGGAAGATGATATTATTTACATGGTCTTATTAAAGTTTCTCGGTTTTTGTTTTTTTAATCATTTGACTTTTAGGCCATTACTTCATAAGGAATGGTCCGTGCGGGAACTCTCTGCATCAGTTTCCTTTTTAATCACATAACGCCATACCTGTTAAATTGGTACGTAGTATTTGACCCTTTTGAATATCCAAAATATGTCAAGGTGAGTAGGACAAGCAATGAAAGTAATCAATTACCAACGGATTGAAAGAAATCAAAGAACTCATATTTGAAAGATAGAGAATTCCAGTGTTAATTTTTCTATATATTCATTCAATCAATTTCATAATGGTTACAATAGAGAATGTTACAGCTATTTATAGTAATGTATCTGAGAAATGTAGCTTTAGAGTGTGGCTAGAAATGCCACAATACACTCTACAACGTCTACCTAGAATATGTGGTCACTGGTGTTACAGTACAATCTGACAGCTGTATTAGACTGGATGTAATGGACTAAGGCTGACATCATCTTCGGATGTAATGTAGGCCATCCTCTCATGAGACCCATTGCTATACCATGGAGACCTTTCGTAAGACCTAGATGGTCGACAATCTTGCGACCTGGAGTTGCACTTATCTTCAGGTCGCTGAGACCTATATGACCACGTAACCTGAATTTATCAGGCCGCTCTCTATTATCCCCCCTCAATTCGAGTGCGGTGAGAGGGAGAACATATAGTTTATTTTGAAGCCAAATGAAGAATCGATGAGATAGTGGCTTGGTAAAGACATCGGCAGTCTGATCAACAGAAGGATTAAGCCGAACTTGCAGTAATTTCTTCGAAATGAAGTCTCAAACAAAATGAAGATCTAATTTAAAGTGCTTGTTACTGATTTAATCTTAACGTACCTACTTTTATAATATGTTGGTCAAACGTTTAAAGCTTGCTCGCAAGAGTACGAGTTCGCTTGTAGGTGGGTAATTTTAAACCGAGTCTATTCTCAAGGAAAAACCAATCGGGATTTTCAATGTTTGTTTGATCACAAAGTCACACACGAACATGTATAATTGAGGATTTTGTTTATTTTTGATATTACAAACTAAGGATTTAAAAGCAAGGGAAACTAATTAAAACTAACTAACTTGAACTAATTATTTAAAAGTAATTAACCAACGAAAATCTGAAAGACTTATTTAATGAAGCTATGAACTAGGGTTTTGGGAATTAAAAGCAATTAAATAGCATGAATAAATTACTACTACGATTATCGAGCATGAATAAGTTACTACAACGATTATCGAGCATGAATAAACGAAATGAAATTTAAGATGAAAGATCACGAACTATATTATCCAAGAAAACCAAAGTATCAAGCATGAAATATCTCAAGATCCGAAAATAAGAACGAATTATCTAAAAGCATAAATTAACGAAATCTAAACTAGAAAGCAATTTAAAAGGTAGTACTTATTGGAACTAGAATAAGCAGTAAATCTCAAGCTATTACGGATAAAATAGCGGTAATCTTGATCGAAGAGCAATCCACAAACTAAAGAAAGGAGCTTGGGACTTGTGAACTTGGATCTTCAATCTCGATCTTAAATCTATGTAACGGACGGTGGAAACGGGCTCTCTGTGCGTCTTGTAGCCCTAAGAAGGTGTGTAACCATACCCTAGATGAGTTATAGAAGGGTATTTATAAGTTTCCCAAAACTTGGAGCACAAGTTTCCATAAAGATCCTGATTCTGGGTCGGCAACAACTGTGGCGTTGATCAACGCAAATCGCGTCGACGTGCTTGGAGAAGGCGTCGGCCGTGGGTGTCGATCTACGGACATGAATTGACAGAGACAGAGAGATTCATCGACTTGGTTGTCAATAATTCTGTCGATCGACGCCAGAAGCTTAGGAGCGTTGACTACACGTCGATGCCTACGTCGATCGACAACTTCTTCATTTGGTCAGTAAACATGCTACTTTTTGCCGATTTGCTCATCTCTCGATTCTCTCAACAAATTGAAAGCTTCATCTTTTAGTACTGAGCTTCCACGGCTACTTAGTTGTATGGGGGAAATTAGAGAATAATCACCCAATTGCATAAATTCTGACCAAAACACGGTAAAAAAAGCTTGAGATATGAAAATATGGAAATATGCTCAATCTATCCAACCTATACCCAAATTAATAACAAAAACGAACTAAAATACTAACAAAAATGAAGACAAATTCATGTTAATCAAGTACGAGCATGGAGAGTAGGACTGTAGGCAACAACAATAGCGCTTTGATTGTCAACCTATATTTTAGAAGCAGCAGGAAGGGTCACCTGAAGCTCTCTGAAGCAAGGATCAGATCCATATTATTTTCTACAGTAGCATGAGCTAGGCTGCGATATTCATCCTCGGTGCTAGACCTGGAAACAGAGGTCTTCTTTTTAGAGCACCAGGAGATAATATTTCGGCCCAAAAAGATACAAAATCAAGTAACAGGTTTCCTGTCATCCAGATCGCCGACTCAGTCTGAATCTGAAAATCCTGTGAGAGTAAAGCACGAGGTTTTATTATAGGTGATTCCATAAGTAATTGTACCAGCAAGGTATCGTAGAGTTCTCTTGATAGCTCGCTAGTGTGTGTTGAGAGCGCAGTGCATATATTGGCATACCTTGTTCACACTGTAAGAGATATCAGGCCTAGTGATGGTAATATATTGAAGAGCTCCAACAATAATCCTGTAAAATGATGGATCAATAGTTGGTTCCCCATGGGATTTAGATAGGACATGGGAAACAATCATAGGTGTAGGAGTGGCTTTAGCTCCAGCCATACCATCTCTTTCTAAGAGATTCATAATGTACTTATCATGATTCAAATGTAGACCCTAAGTTGTGTGTGAGACCTCGATACCAAGAAAATGATGAAGTTCACCTAAATTCTTTAATGAAAATTCTTAATCAAGGTGATTAATAAGCTTCACAATTCCTGCATTGTTGCTGCCCATGACGAGGAAGTCATCTACATACACCAACACTCAGATGTAATCGGAGGAAGTGTTGGAGTAGAAAATTGAACTATCAGCCTTTGAAGCAGAGAAACCAAATTGAATAAGAACAACTCGCAATTTTCCAAACCAGGCTCTAGGAGCCTGTTAAAGCCCATAAATTACTTTAAACAGTTTGCACATACCTGGAGGCTATTACTATCCTGTTCAAAACTAGGTGGCTGAGCCATGAAGATTTCCCGGTCCAGCTCTCCATTCATAAAAGGCATTACTAACATCCAATTTCTTTACTGACCAATTACAGTTGACAACTATAGAGAGAACAATTTTAATAGTGGTAGCTTTCACAACAGGCCGGAAGGTTTCAGAAAAATCAAAACCTGGTACTTGATTGTATCCTTTGGCGACTAATCTGGCCTTATACCGAGATAATGTTCCATCATCATGTGTTTTAAGTTTGAACACCCAATTGCAACCAATCAAAGACTTTCCAGGAGGTAGCTTAGAGAGAGACCATGTCTGATTCTTAATGAAAGCTGCATACTCTTCACACATAGCAGCTTTCCATTACTTTATCCATTCATGCTTTCAATTTTTGCTTATTTGCATTATTTGAGTTTTTATGCATTGTTGTACCTTGTGCTTGCATGCTTGTACTTGGTGAAACATTGTTTGTTCTTGCTAAATTTTTGATTTTGCTTGCATTTTCATTGAAGGCATATGACCGAGGCATTCTACCCACTTGCTATTTCAATTCCTAAAATAGTTTAATTAGTTTACTTGTTTATTTTAATTTTTCCTTTTATTTTCCAGGCTTGAAACACTTTGATTCTTATAATTGAATCGATTTCCGATAAGACCGAGCCATGAACCCGATGATTTATTCATCACCACTAAAACTCATCTAATAAAATGGCGCCGTTGTGACTCGGCTTGGTTAAGGCTTTCGACTTTATTGTCGTTTCATTATGTTTTTAGCTTACTTTTTATTTGACGATTTCTTTGAGTGTATGCTATGTCGTTGTTCGCTCGAACAAGAATTAGTCCCTTATACTTCTAACCCCAAATGATTACGACGTCTACGACATCCCTTGCTTCTTGATTTTAATATGGCGAACAATCTTCCAAATACGGGCCCGTTTCTCGACCCTAATGGGAAATCTCCTCGGGTCGATCCTCAAAGTTCTACATCATCTGAGCCCAGAGTTCGTGAGGAGGCCATTCCGAGTGCCATGACCGGGCCATTCAACCCCATTCCCCCGCCACCTCCCGCACAAGCTCTTGGATTTCAAGGGAGTGGTTTTACCACTCATGGGCACGTCATGGGCCTACACTAAGGTACCGATCCCTTTACCCAATCTTCAAATTATTTTGTTCATGAAGGAAATTTTCCCAACATGGGAGGGCATGGTGAAAACCATGTTGGGAATGGTGGTGGTTTGGTTGGCACGGGCAACGTGGGAGGGCAAGGTGAAACCAAGTTGCTCCCGATTCTCACAGATTGGGTCAACCCGCCATGGGAGGGGATGGTGCAAACCATGTAGGGTATAATGTTCTCTCGGAAGAAAATGATTCCTTCGGCAGTTATGGAGCCCCGAATTATGTTCTGTATGGCTATGGTGCTCCTCAACATTTTCCGAATGTACCAAGCCCGAATCCCAGTCCGTATGGTACTTCCACCGTGCATGCTTTCAATCCGACACCGAATGTGACTCCGAATGGTTATGGTGGTGGTCCCGGATATGGTAACAATCGCGGGATTCGAGAGGAAGAGCCCGATGAGTATACTTTTTTTGGTGGTTTCGATCCGAATGCTTTTCTTATTCCGCCCGTCCGTACTATGAAGGAGGTGAGCCAAGCCTTAGTGGGGGATAATAATTCATCTTGTATATCTCTTCCCCCCGAGGTGATGGCTATTGATATCCGTTCACTCAATTTTGCCCGCCTTCCCATTTTCCAAGGGTTTGCGAAGGAGGATCCTCTCCAATTCATCAAGCAATTTCTATGGCATGTCTCGAGTTTCCACCGCCTGAATATGATGAGTTTGGAGCATCTTCAACTCCATTGTTTCTCGTATGCTCTTCAAGATAAGGCATTATCGTGGTTTATGGGTATTACTCCTAACTCGATTCACACGTGGGATGAACTCGCGAAGGTTTTCCTCGATCATTATTACTCTATAGAAAAAACGGCCGATGTGAGGGTTAATATTATGTCGTTCAAACAAATGAAAAATGAGCCATTTCACTCTGCTTGGTTTCGGTTCAAGGACCTTCTTGATAGTTGTCCGCATCATCGTTTACCCAAGGAGTTTTTAAATCAAACCTTCTATGAGGCATTGGACCAACAATTTCAATACATGGTGGACACGACGGCGGGGGTTAATATGACGATTCATCCTCCAAACGTGTTTCTCCGTGTTTTCAACACTTTGGCCGAGAATTCTAAACAAAAACCTTCCCGTGCTTTATATTCAAGCGCCAATGAAGTCAGAAATTTGAATGAGCCTCTTTCCCCAAGGGAGCTTGAGATGGAAAAAGATTTGGCCGCTATGAAAGCTCAAATGGCTAAAATGCTCCGCTTTATTGTCCGTCGAATCCTTCTCATCACTACAAAAAAAACCCGGCTATGCTGGCGGGTTTCCTGACGGGCTAACCCGCCAGGAATAATTTTTAATTAAAAAAAAAAAAATAATATATGCTGACGGCCTTGCCCGTCAACATATAATTTTTAATTAAATATATATATATATTTAATCCGTCAGAATTATTAAAAAAAATAAAGAAAATAATGCTGACGGGCAAGCCGTCAGCAATTTATTTAAAATATAATTTATAATATTATAATTATAATACATATAAAATAATATTATATATTTATAATTTAATTAATTATTTATAAATATAATATAATATAAATTATACATTTATAAATATAATATAATAATTATATATTTATAAATAATATTATATATTTATAATAATTATATATTTATAAATAATATTATATATTTATAATAATAATATATTATTATTTATATAAAATATATAATAAATATATATTTATAAATAATTATATTTAAAATATATATATATATATATATATTGTTTTAGCCCAAAATATGAATTACCTGAATAACACTTCGAAAGCCCCAGAACTTCCTGAACCTACACCACAAAAATAGATTAGAAAGGACCACCAGTGGTTTTCCAGTGGAAACCTCTCCGATGCTTAAGTAAGTAAGTGCCTGAGGTGTTTTCCAGAAAAGAATAAGAAGGAATGACGTACCTCCCTCAGCCTTGGGACTGAGACATTTATAGTTTTCTTTAGTGGGGACCCCAGCCGGGATCCCAGGGGCACACGCCGYGAATCTCGGGCCGTTATGCAACAAATTCTGACAAGTGGTCCCACTTGCCTCTCCCTGGGGAGTCTGAGAAACAGGTCTTCCTCCACTCCGCGTTATATTAGCTCTGAGATTTCCACAAAATTCACGGAATCAGACCTGTAGTCATCCAGCTCTTCTTGTCTTTTATGTTCCTATCTCTCAACAGATCAAGTCTTGCTGTACTTGGGGATGATCTCTATTTCTTAGAGGGCCTAAMAAGATCCGTAACCCAGACCAGGCTAAACGCCAATCCCTGAAACTTCGGCTCGACATAATCCTCAGGCTTAGTGGTCTCCTCAAGATAACCACCTTCCGGAGGGGATACARACGATARTCACCTCTTCCCGATATTCCTGACGTCCGCAGTAAGATTATTTATGTCTTTCTCTAAGACAGGACTTCTCTAGCCCTCCCTAAATGTGTCTAACTATTCTAAGTCAGAGCTACCCCAAGCCAAGCCTGGCGCACATATCGTCCTATCAACTCCTCCCCTCAAGCAGTTGGGGTCGATCGGTAATATCCCCAAACTCTTTCGAAATAAATGAGGCCATTCCGTTTTTATTACTTCTCGTACTGGGGAATCCCGATATATCCACCTGCCCAACAGCCCTAATTATTCGCATTAGTGGTGTCGGCTCATATCCCCCAAACGGTTACCATACCCACACATCTTCCCAAGTACTGTACCTGATTGGCCAGCGGCACGTGTCCCATTTCAGGACGGCCATCGTTCCAGCTCATCGCCTAGGGTACTGTTCCTCTGCCCGCATTAAATGCGAGGATCCCATCAAATCCCGCTTTTCCTTGATTTTCGTTTTCAAAAATTATCAACTTCCTTTTGCCCCTCYAAATTTCCTTTTCTATCCCACCTTTCAAATCCCATCTCCCAAACTTTTGAGTCCTTCTCATTATTCTTTTTCAAATCTCTTTTCATATTCTCCCAAATCTTCCCTTTTATTTTCCCGACCGTTCCGGCGATTTCTGCGATTCCATTCCACTCGACTCCTTGTAGGTATCTTCAACTAGGTACTCTTTTCACCCTTCCTCAATCTTTCAATTATGTCAACTTCTTCTACCCATTCCTCCGGGGAAACCCCCTCTGGTTCCCCGGCAAATTCCACCTCTTCTGTAAACATATATTCATCTGAGTCTTTGCCGATGGTCCCGGTGGAGAGGCCCATAATAGCTCCAGTTCCTCATTTCCTTGACAACGTACCCTCCATAGTCATTACTAGCACCCTTAGGGATATTCGCACCACTTTCCCTATCTCCGACCGATTTTCTTTCACCAGCCCAGCGCCTGACGAGAGGGCCTCAATGCCTCCCGCCGGTCATCTGACTTTTTACGTAGACCAATTTCATGTCGGGCTGAGCCTGCCCGTCCACCCTTTCATATTAGCCGTATCCCGGTTGTACCATATCCCAGATCAATAACTTTTACCCAACGCTTTTCGCGTCATGGCCGGATTTCACCTTGCGACCCAATATGCCGACCTTGTACCTACAACCCAACTCTTCTTTTCCTTGTTTCAAGCGAAGAGTTCTTCGGGATTTTTCTATCTTTCTGGACGAACAGATGTTCATTTTTTAACTGGTCTTCCCTCATCCTATAAGAGCTGGAAGAAGAAGTTCTTCTTTGTCCAGAGCTCAAAGGACTGGGGCTTTCCCATTGAGCCCATTAGCTACCTTCATCCCCAAGTTCGCATATCTCGGAGCGACAGACCATCCCATCTGAGCGAGAAAATCGCTGTCTTGAACCAGACCCCTTTTGATCTATCAAAACTTCTCAAACCCAAAATTCTAAACTTCTTCAACTCCCAACGAGAAAATGGACCCCTGCCTTCCTACATGGGTATATGCCTAACATGGCTCCTATTATTCTGCTGGTACTACTTTCGTATTTTCTATTCACCTCATTCTCTTTCCTCTTCTTTTCAGTAACCATGATGCAAGCACTCTTAGAGGCGAAGGCAAAGAAGGCAACAGGGAAAAATCAGAAAAGCCCATTGGGTGAGCCTACCAAAACTTCCTCTACTCCGGAAGAGGTGACCTTTGCGGCGGCTCCTTCCACCCGACCGCGAGAGCGCAGTCCTCCAGAGCAGACCCCAGTGATTCCCCTCAGCATTGCTCCGCCAGAGGCGACAAAAAGGAGCACGGGGTAAGGAGAGAGGGCTCTGTCCAAGCCAGCAGCCCCCGTTCAGGAAACCCAACTTCTATCTGACCCCGAGGAAGGGCAACTACAACCAAGGAAGAGGAGRAGGGAAGAGAGGCCTGAAAACGCCCMTRGAGGGACCTCACAAGTTCCTCCTTATCCCAACCAGRCCTTCTTTAATAGGTCGGTGATGAATTGTACYGGYGAGGTGGCCAGGYAATACATGATGGGGCTAGCTYCGAYAGCTGATCGTCGTGAGACGGAGAAACTATCTGATCYYGCTCTGTTGGATTCATATTGTCAGGYAGAGGCGCAGGTRAGGCATCTACCATWGGTTTGTAATTCCAGCCTTTGTTGGGACTTTCACTCATTCCCTCGTCAAACATTCCTTTTACAGGCGGTTGTGCTTAGGGCCACTCTCCTAGCCCGGGCTYGGGGCTCTTTACTCCAGGCGGAYCTGAAGAGGGAGATTGAGGGTCTGAAAAAACAGAAGCAAGAGCTACTGGCTAAGAATCACGGTCTTGATACTGATCTGAACCTGCTCAAGGCAGAACTGTTAGGGACCAAGGCAGCTCTGTTGGCTTTGCAGGAGTCTGATGCAAAAAAGCATGCTCAGATAGTCGCCCTAGAGCACGAGGCGAAAGAGCTCCAAGAGCAGGTTCAAGTTGCCAGAGCTGGAGAGGCTAGGGGTCTCACAGAGGGTGAAGCGAAGAGGAGGCTTGGGTTTTTAAATTCGGATGAAGGCCTCCGTTTGATCCAACTAACCCGAGCGACCACACGCCAGGCTTTTTTGGAGTCGATGGACTTGTACCGGCTTTTGGTGCCCGAGGCTGAGGCTTATTATCTCCTTGGCGTGGATGCTCATGCCAAGTGGATATCATAGAATCCTTCTCTGCCCTTCGACCGAGAGGCAGCTATTAAGGGTGCATCCGAGCCTACTTCCTTTTCATACGCTGCTGAAGGTGACCGGCTGCACATGCTGGATGATATATCCTTTGCCGATCATATCCGTCAGACTTTCTGCTCCTCCAGCTCGACCTCTTCTCCCCCCCCCTGACCAATCATTGGCGATGGTTGCCACTAATTCTCCAACCTTCGCCGACTTGGGGGATTTACAAGACTCCACTCAATTTGAGAATAGCTTTGCAGAAGGATCCCAAACTCCAGAGCAGTCATGAAGGAGTTGAGCTTGAGCCTCCCGGGAAGGTCTATCCACCTTGTCTATATCAGCTTCAGTTGTATCAAAATAGACCTGTAGGTTGTAGCCTGTGTGGCTGGTCTGCCTGTTATTTGTTTTTTCTGAATGTTGAATTTTGTATTCAAATATTTTCTGTTTAATGACAATTAATGCTTTTGTTTCGTTGCAACTCTTGATCTTCTAGGGTTTCCCATTTTTCCGGAAACCCTAATACCCTATACGTGTCATCCTCTTATAAATATGTGTATGCATGCTTCCTTCTTATTTATCATTATCCATCCACAAAATGTCCTCATCTCCTCTGGTCGAAGAACTTAATACGGTGAAGAGAAAGAACATTTCTCTAGTTGTGGAGAAATTCAAGCTCTCCGACCAGCTGGTCTCACTCAAAGAAAAAATCGGCTCTCTTTATCGCCTTTTGGAGAGGAAGAGACAGAAGAAACGTCACTACAAAAGGGAATGGGCCGAACTCCGRCAAGTCAACCGGCAGCTGCAGGAAGAAAAGGCAKAYTTRGTTGATTCAGTGAACCGCCTGACCATCGCCGCTGGCGAAGCTCRTGTCCTCGYCGAGCGATCTGACCAGTATCGCCGCCGTCTGCATGAGACAGAGCGAGAGCTTTGGCGCATTCGCCGAGCCTTAGCCTCCGACCGAAGGTCTTCACCCAGATAGGCGTCTGGGTTTTATCTTTATTTATTTCCTGCTATTTTATTATAATCAAAGTCACCAACCCTCCGGGGGAAGGTGTGCAACCTGTACCATGTTCTTGGTCAGTAATATATATTTCTTGGACAAGTTTTAAGTCGGATTTTGTTTGCTTGTTTTCATTGCTCAAACTTTGTGTTTCATGCCAGTGCTTGAGCAATTTCAACATTTTACGTCATAAGATATTTTATCTCGCTGTATGGTCTAGTCGACAATCAGATCAGGCAGACCAGTACATTCGTCCTTGAGCTGTCAATCAGGTCGGGAAAATAG
>BMAC01000102.1:1390805-1401388 GCA_014905375.1 Phtheirospermum japonicum | reverse complement strand
ACTACAACTCTCATTTTTGTAAAAACACCTCCTCTCAACCCAAGCTTGGGTTTGGGATAATTTTTCTCTCTCTAGATTTAATTTTCAAGCTTTGCCTTGGATTTGTAAGCTCAAGAAGGATTCAAGTATTCCCTTGGATCTTTAATTTCTTGCAATTTCAATCAAGCTTTTGGATTCTCTCTTTAATTCTAGTAAGCTTTCTTTTAATTTCTTGCTTTGTTCTTCATTTGTTTTATGCTTTTTRCCKTWGGTATTAGAATTTGTGCTTGATCTTGTGAATTGGCTATGAATCCTAGTTGAGTGAGACATCTAGATCATAGATCAATTCCTTGATTTGTTTAATTTCAAGTAATTTCATATGTTTCTTGCTTGTTCTTCATATTATGCTTTTTCTCTTAGCTACTTGATTTCATGATGAAACATGTGAATTGACTATGGATTCTAGTTGAGTGACACACCTAGGCTATAGATCGGGTCCTTGATCATCATGATTTTGAGTTTTTCCTATGTTTTATTTCGATTTTTATTTTTATGCTTTGTTTCATGCTTAATCCTAGATCTAGGCTTTGTTTCTTATTATTTTTCTTAAAGTTTCAAACTTTCATGTCAACTTGCAATGCTCTTTCTATCCATACTTTCAATTTTTGCTAATTTGCTTTATTTAGGATTTTATGCATAGTTGTACCTTGTGCTTGCATGCTTGTACTTGGTGAAACAATGCATTTTCTTACTTATTTCCATTATTGCTTTGCATTCTCTATTTGAGGCATACTACGAGGCATTCTACCCACTTGAATTTCAATTTCTAGGATAGTTAGCTATTTTAATTTTTTATTTTCATTTTCCTTTTATTTTCCAAGCTTGAAACACATTGAAACTCATAATCGAATCGAATTCCAATAATACCGAGCCATGAACCCGATGATATATTCATCACCACTAAAACTCTTCTAACAAGGACCAAGCTAAAATGACTTTTACTTGCCCGTTTGGGACCTTTGCTCTCCGTCGGATGCCGTTTGGGCTATGCAATGACCCCGGGACGTTCCAAAGATGCATGTTATCAATATTCTCCAATATGATCGACAAATATCTTGAAGTCTTCATGGATAAATTTTCCATATATGGATACTCGTTTGAGGAGTGCTTGGGAAACCTTGAGGAAGTGCTAGCTCGATATGAAGAGACGAGCTTTAAGTTGGGAGAAGAGCCATTTCATGGTTCGAAGTGGCCTTGTGCTCGGGCATGAGGTGGATAAAGCTAAAGTGGAGGTTATCGCAAAGCTACCCCCTCCCTCAATGGGAAATATGTAAGGATTTTCCTCGGGCATGATGGTTTTTATCGAGGGTTCATTAAAGATTTTTTGAAAATGCCCGCCCCTTGTGCCGATTGTTCAGCAACGACGTGCCTTTTGAATTCGACGAAGCTTGTGAAGACACTTTCTCATCAATTAAGAAGAGCCTCGTGTCCGCCCCCATTATCGTAGCTCCCGATTGGAGCTTACCCTTCGAGATTATGTGTGACGCTTCGAGCGAAGCGGTGGGGGCCTTTCTTGGCCAACGAGTCGACAAGTTACTAAGGGTGATTTATTACGCAAGTTTGATGCTCAACGATGCCCAAAAGAACTATACGACGATCGAGAGAGAGCTTTTGGCCGTGATCTTTGCTTTACAGAAGATTTGGGCCTACATTGTTGGATCACGAGTTGTGATGCATAGTGATCATGCCGCATTGCGATATTTGTTCTCTAAGCCTCAAGATAAACCCCGCCTCATCCGATGGATCCTATTGCTTCAAGAATTTGATATTGAGATCAAGGATTGGAAAGGTTGCGAGAATGTGGTGGCCGATCACCTTTCGAGGATGGTCACAAGTTGTGGGGATGGAGCGGCTATCGGCGAAAACTTGCCCCACGAAAATTTAATGGAAGTAACTCAAGCACCTTGGTATGCCGACTATGCGAACTATTTGGCTAATGGAGAGCTTCGGACGGATATGGATTGGCAAGAAAAGAAATGTTTCCTCACTAAGTGCCAAAGATTTTATTGGGATGATCCATTCATGTACAAAATGGGGAAGGATGGGATGATTAGGAGGTGTGTGCCCGAGAAGGAGATGCAAGAGCTTTTAAATTTTTGTCATGACCATCAAACCGGAGGGCACTTTGGAGGGAGGAAAACAGCCCTTAAAGTTTTGAGCTCGGGCTTCTATTGGCCGTCCCTCCATGATGCTCAAGTCTATGTTCAAACATGTGATAGATGTCAACGGACGGGTAGTATCTCGAATAGGAACGAAATGCCCTTAGTAGGAAACTTGGTGGTCGAGATTTTCGAGGTGTGGGGGATTGATTTCATGGGGCCTTTCCCTAGTCTATCGATGGGTATGAATACATTCTCGTGGGGGTGGACTACGTATCAAAATGGGTGGAGTCCATCCCCACAACTAAGAATAACGCCGAGGTGGTAGTCAAGTTCGTGAGAGAAAACATTTGTGCACGATTCGGCTTCCCGAGGTTGATAATAAGCGATGGTGGAAGCCACTTTTGCAATAGGGTGTTCGAGAAACTATGAGAGCTTATGGTATAAAGCACAAGGTAGCGACCCCCTATCACCCTCAAACCTCGGGGCAAGTTGAGACGAGCAACAAACAAGTGAAAAGCATGCTTGAGAAGACGGTGCAACCTCATAGAAAGGATTGGTCAAGAAAGCTAAGTGATGCATAGTGGGCCCTTCGGACGGCTTATAAGACAGTTTTAGGCGTGAGCCCTTATCATTTGGCCTTTGGAAAATCTTGCCACTTACCCGTGGAGATTGAACATAAGGCGTTTTGGGCAATGAGAGTCGTGAGAATGGATTTAAAAGAGGCCAGTCTTGAGAGGATGTTGCAATTGGAGGAGCTCTATGAGTTTCGGGATATTCAATATGACAATGCTCGTCTTTATAAAGAAAGAACCAAGAGAATTCATGACGAGAGGTTAGTTCCAAAGAAGCTTGAAGTTTGTATGCCCGTTTTGCTTTATAAATTGCACTTGGCACTCCACCCCGGCAAGCTAAAATCCAAATGGATAGGGCCCTACACCGTTGAAGATGTAAGCCCGAGTGGGGCGGTGACCTTGTCCGATCCCAAGACTCAAGAGAAATTCCAAGTCAACGGTCACCGAGTAAAGCCCTATCGCCCCGGATTTATATTCCCGCCCGACAAGAAGGTTATTGCTCTTGTGGAGCCTCCCACCGCCACTACGCCTTGAGCAAAAAGGGAGTTCGTCAAACTAAAGGCGTTAAACAAGAGCTACATGGGCGGCAACTCATGAGTTTTCTAAACTTTTCTTATTTTTCTTATTTTTATTTTATTTTATTTTTCTTCTTTCCCCTTGTGATTTTGTGCATACCCCTTCTTTATTTGATTTAACTAACGTTATTGAGTTGGTGTAAGTGCAATTTTGGAAGTTTTGGAAGGAAGGGGATTGAAAATGCGAATCGGCTACACTGTTGCAGTCGATCGACAGCTTTCAGTCGATTCGACTGGTGAGCAGTCGATCGACTGACTAATCGAATACAACCCCTCGAATCGATTGGAAGACAGTAGCTCAAGGACTTCAAGCGTCACTCGATCGACTAACCCACAGTCGATCGACTGCCCAGTCGATCGACTGAAGAGCAGTCGATCGACTGCCCCACTTGTGCAGCCCAGCGGTTTGCTATAAAAAGCCAGTCGATCTTTTCTCTTCCTCTCCCTTTCGACTGCATCAGCACAAAAGAAAAAAAAAAAGAGAACGACAAAACAGAACGAAAAAAAAGGAGAAAAGCAAAAAAAAGAAAAGAAAGAAACGAAAAAGAGAAGGAGGGAAAGGGTTAGTCGATCGACCGGACTTATTTGCGCGAGAATTTCTCCTTCCCTTTCCGTCTTCAACACAAGAAATTTGGGGGTAGTTCGGCTCTTCAATTCTAAAATCGAGCAATTTCTTGAGGTACTTCGCTGGACCCAACTCGTACACACCTTATTCCATTGATTAGCTGATTTGTTGAGTTTTGGGGAGGCCTTGGGTATAAATTTTGTCACAATTCCTTATTCAAAAACCACGCCCACCAAGTGTTCGAGAAAATGCCTCAATGAACATCTTCGTTTGAAACTCCTATTTTTCTTCCATTTTCTTCGTTCTTTGAGATTTTTGAAACCCATTAACACAATCCTCGTTTACTCTTGTCCAATTTCAAGTCATTCCAATGGACGACTCTTCCGACGACGATGCCCCCTATCCCAACCTTGCCGGCAACTACACCGCCCCCTTTCCTATTTACTCCGAGCTCGAGGGGGAACTATTTGAAAACCTCTCCCAACGGAACTTCGCCATTCCACATTATGTCACCCTCGAGCACCTCGATGAGTAGGTGTCAAACGGGGACCATCAAGAGTTCGGGACACGGGTGCTCAAATGGGGGACCGATATTTCGCATCTCTCCGAGCACCGGTCTACCGTGAGTTAATGCTTAAATATTTCACCACTTACCGGGTCCACGAGTGCTCGGGATTCACGGTTCGTCTCGGAGGAAGGGAGTATCGGATCACCCAAGAGGTGCTCCAAGCGGTCCTCAGGTTTAATTGCGAGGAATTATGGGACGAGCAGCCAAAGGAGTTTGCCTCGACGCAATTTTGGGCATCGATCATGGGCGGGCAAGGCACCTCTCGATATCAAGACTCGGCCATTACCGACTTAGCACTATTGGACGTGTTCAAGTTTTTCGTTCACGTCGTGATACGCAAAAATGAGAGCACCAACCTCACCCTACACGAGGTTTACGTGCTTTGGTGCTTGGTTCACGGGCGTCAATTTCCATTCTATTCGTTCATCCGTGTCGGGATTCGGGGAGTTACGAAGATGAGAGACGGGAGTGTATCGCGGGTTGGAATGGGGCCCATGATCACTATGATAGCCCATCATTTTGGGTTCGACCCAGAGGCGGATTATATGATGAGGATCGAACCAATTGAGTTGGGGTGGAAATTTCCGAAGATCCCGAGGAACCCCCAACGCCCCCGCCGCCGTAGTCAATAACAAGATGAGGAGGACGATTTGAATCGACGGCACGATGAGGGAGTCGAGGCCGATGAAGCCCCGAACACCGGTTCGGGTATGCCATTCGATGTAAGCACAAGCCATGCGGCAATCCCGCATTTCGGAGGCCCGAGCACCGGCCTGGGTCCCGACATGGGTTGGCACGAGTTCCAACGCCAAGTGTTTTCACGATTTGATTGACTCGATGTGGGGCAAGCAAGAACCGACCGAGCGCACCACGCCCTCCATAGCTGCCTCTTGTTGATCGAGAGCCGAATGCGTCTGAATGAGGAGAACGAAGAGAAGGAAGATGTTGAGGAAAACAACGCCAAGGAGGAAGAATAAGAGGACGAGGAAGCGAACCTCCAACCCCGACGTCATAGACGTCATTGATTTTCTTATCCCTTTTGTATTTATTTGGTTGCTTTATTTTTATAAGACTGGCACTTTATTTTGGTTTGCATTATTTTGATTCGATTATGTTCCTTTATTTCTCATCTATCTCTTGAAAAATTCAAAAAAATTTAAAAATCTAAAAAATTAAAAAAGAATTGTATTATTTTGTCTTTTGGTTTTACTTTATCGTGATTTTTGTACATATTTTCTTGAGTTTTAATTCGTGTGATTTTCTTGTATATATCTCATTCTCGACTCCAACCTTGGGCGAATGGATGGCTTGGTAGCGTTCATGAAGTCGGGTGATACTAACCATGCTCGGGTTTTACTTGGATTGCTTGATTTTAAGGTGGACCCCATCGAGCTTGACCCAAACTCACTCGGTTGAGGGAGTTTCTATTCACTCCCTTTTACTTGATTTTCATTAAAGTGCAATGAGGGCATTGCATGGTTTAAGTGTAGGGTAGGTAGGTGGTTAGGGTCCGATTTTTTATCGAGCATGTTTTGATGTTCTTAACTCGAGCCTTGGCGAAGTGACGCATTCTTGGCGAAGTGACGCTTACTATTTTTGCATTTCTATGGTTGAGTCAATTTTTGTGTCGTTTGAGTCTTTATTACATTGTTGAACAACTCCACATACTTGGAAGTTTGAATAGTTTACTTGTCGAGTTTTTGCATGTTTTTGGCCTCTTGTGTGTGGGTTGAAAATTTTGTGCTTCGTCCAAACCCGCCTATATATATATATATAATCAAAATTTTCTTGTGACAGGATTGCAAAGCTCTAAAGTCTCTTTTAATTTTGCTCCCAAATTCAGTGCAAACTAGTGAGTAGCCTTGTGTGATTTATCGGCTTGCTTGCATTTTTACGGAAATTGCATTGAGAGGGTTTGATTTTGTTCGTACATGATTGATTTTGAAAATGACCTTGGGGCACATATATCACCCTTATTCCGGCCATATCCATATATATAAGCTACTAAAAATCCCAAATGAGCCCCCTAGAGCCCTTATCCCGTTTCTTGTTGGCCGAGCTCGTTTTTAGCTCTTGTATCTTAGTAATTTGTGAAGTGGAAGAGTTTATGGTTAGTTGACGAGAGATGTGTGGGATATATTTTGTGGGTTTGTAGGTTTTGAGTTTCTTATACAAAAAACAAAAAAAGATAATAAAAAATAATAAAAATAAATAATAATAATAATACTCCAACACAAATCACGAAAAGTGATTAAAAGCGTACGTTTATGTGTAAAGCCTAATTTAAAGGCTAGGTTTAGCGAAAAGAGGCAAGTTCAAAAGGCTTCTAAGTGTTGTGAAATAAAAAGTCGGAAAAGCGTGTGAGAATACGAAAGGGTTTCGAATGAGAATTTGGTGAATTGGGAAGGGTGAAGCGATCATAAGCTTCAGGTTTTATAAGTTAGGATTTTTGTGTGTTATTGATCACGTTTGATTGTGTGTTAGCCACTATATCCAAATATTTCATACCTTACCAAAGAGCCAACATTACAACCCATGATAAAGACCTCTTTCGATTCTTATTTGGTCATGTACTACGAGCAATTTTGAGCATTCGATTTGTGAAATCTTGAAAAGGTGCATGCATTGTCCGGCTTGAGCGTATACACGTCCCATATCAAACACTTGAGCAAATTGAGTGAATACTCTCAAATTTCCTTGTAAAGGAAGTCATCGGTTTGGCAGAAAGAGTAATACGAGCAATGTTTGGCGATAGCGAGTTCATGTTGAAACTTCCATCATATAAATAAGGATAAGCACAAGGATTTTTCTTACATAATGATCATTGCATGTGCACTCTCGATTCTTTTCGTTGTTCGAGAACGAACAAACCAATAAGTGTGGGGTAGTTATTTTGCATGTAATTGTTGTGTTTTTTTCGTGCTTTTAATTAGGGTTTAGCATCGTTTCTAGTAGTCTTGAGTCGTTTTCATGAGAGTTTTTGGTCATTATCTTGTTTTTAGGATTGAGGCTTGGTATGTGTGTTTTTAATGACGATTCGTGGGTTTTGAATTCAAAATTCTTATGTTGCAGGAGGCACGAGGAATTGGACTGCCTCTAAGTTGCTGAGGATCGAGTCGAGGCCTTGAAGCTCAAGAATCCATGCCGAAACGAGGAAATCAAGCCTGATCGACTGCCTAATCGGCTGCCTGGGCAATCAGCAGTCGATTGACTGCTTCCAAGAGAATCGACTGCACGCTTCAAAAACCGATTGCAAGGCGGTGCACTCCCCAAAATTGGCATGGCAGTCGATCGACGCCCGCCCACCAGTCGATCGACAGGTAATCTATCGACTGACCTTAGTCGATTGACAGGCAGTCGATCGACTGAGAGTCCGGGAATTAGAGCGTTTTGACGAGTTTGCCCCTACTAAAAACTATATGAACCCCACAACTTGACTTGATAGAGTATCCACTCAACCCCCAACTCTTGCATGAGTATTGGGCTTAATTCTCTCTTCAATTTCTAGATCTACTTTCTCTCTCTTAGGTTTTTGATTTAATCTTCAAGTTTTGCCTTGGGTTTGTAAGCCTAAGAAGAATCCAAATACTCCTTTGGATTAGTACTTTTGATTGTAATTTAACCTATTGGATCTTCACCTTTTATTATAGTAAGCTTTCCTTTTAATTTCAAGTTTGTTCTTCAATTTCATGCTTTGTTCTTCATTATATGCTTTTTGTCTTACCTCCTTGATTACTTGTTGAGACTTATGATTTGGCTATGGATTGTAGATGAGTGACACATCTAGATCATAGATCAGGTCATAGATTGTTTAGGTTTTAAGTTGTTCTTGTGCTTTATTTGCAATTTAGTTTTCATGCATAGTTTTGGCTTAAATCCTAGATTTATTGCTTAATACTTGTTATTTCACGTAAAGTTTCGAACTTTCCTGTCCATTTTCATTACTCTTGCTATTTGTTCTTTCAGTTTTTGCTAATTTGCATTATTCAAGTTTTTATGTAAATGCAAGCTTAGTTGTGCCTTGTGTATGCATGCTTGTACTTGGTGAAGCAATGCTTGTTTTTGCTTATTTCCTTCATTTGCTTGCTTTTCTATATTCAGGCATCCAACGAGGCATTCTACCAAGTTAATTTCTAGATTAGTAGTTAGTTTAATTGCTTTATTTGCATTTTCCTTTACTTTTCAAAGCTTGAATCCCATTGAAACTTTCAATTGAATCGATTTTCGATAATACCAAGCCAATAGAACCTTTTATTTCTAAAACCACGAAAAACTACACTTCACTGAGGCCTGACGAGAAGTGCCCGACCACGCTCGCACATCCCTGCCGAAGCCTGCCGATAGCGGTCGGCCACTCCCGCCCAGCGCCAAGTCGTCTCGGTCCATGTCGAGCCACTTCGCAAAATTGTCGAGCTAATCGACCCCAACTCAATCCAAATGGTCTAGAATGACCATTTTGGGTCAAAATTGGTCAAACATGGGACATCCAAGCTTATAAGGCATAATTGACCCATTTACCCCTAATTTAATCTAGTATAAATAGGACCCTTCCCTCATTTTGTAAAGACACACCTCCTCCCAACCCAAGCTTGGGTTTGGGATTATTTTCTCTCTCTAGGTTTATTTTTCAAGCTTTGCCTTGGATTTGTAAGCTCAAGAAGGATTCAAGTACTCCCTCGGATTTTTAATTCCTTGCAATTTCAATCAAGCTTTTGGATTCTCCATTTAATCTTAGTAAGCTTTCTTTTAATTTCATGCTTTGTTCTTCATTTATTTATGCTTTTTTGCCTTAGGTATTAGAATTTGTGCTTGATCTTGTGAATCATCTATGGAATCTAGTTGAGTGACACATCTAAATCATAAATCGAGTCCTGGATCGTTTAATTTCACGCAATTTCATATGTTTCATGCATTTTCTTCATTTTTATGCTTTTTATCTTAGCACCTGGAATTCATGTTAGATCTTAAGAATTGGCTATGGAATCTAGATAAGTGACACGTCTAGATCATAGATCGGGTCTTGGATCGTCTTGATTTTGAGTTTTTCACATGCTTTATTTGCAATTTAATTTTCATGCTTTGTTTCATGCTTAATCCTAGATCTATGCTTTGTTGTTTGTTATTTTCATAAAGTTTTAAACTTTCCCGTCTATTTTCATTGTTTTATCCATTCATGCTTTCAATCTTTGCTTATTTGCATTATTTGAGTTTTTATGCATTGTTGTACCTTGTGCTTGCATGCTTGTAATTGGTGAAACATTGTTTGTTCTTGCTAAATTTTCTATTTTGCTTGCATTTTCACTGAAGGCATATGAACGAGGCATTCTACCCACTTGCTATTTCAATTCCTATAATAGTTTAATTAGTTTACTTGTTTATTTTCATTTTCATTTTATTTTCCAAGCTTGAAACACTTTGATTCTTATATTGAATCGATTACCGATAAAACCGAGCCATGAACCCGATGATTTATTCATCACCACTAAAACTCATCTAACAAAATGGTGTCGTTGCGACTCGGTTTGGTTATGGATTTCGATTTGATTGTCGTTTCATTGTGTTTTTAGCTTGCTTTGTTATTTGACATTTTTTGTTAAGTATGTTAGGTACGTATAGCTTTGGTGGATACATTCCCGACACGGGAGTGCATGGTGCAAACCATGTCGGGAATAAGATGTTGTATAATGGCCTTGGCAACGTGGGAGGGCATGGTGCAAACCACGTTGCCAATGGTGGTTTTGGTTATGGGCAACCCGTCATGGGAGGGCATGGTGCAAACCATGTCAGGTTTGATAGTTTCTCGGGCGTGAATGGTTCCTTGGGTAGTTTTGGAGCTCCAAATTCCTATCCGAACGTGCAAGCTCCATATTCCTATTCGAACTTGTAAGCCCCGACTTCCGGCCCATATGGCTATGATGCTCCACAATATTATCTGAATACGCCGAGCCCAAATTTCGGCCCGTATGGAGACCCACCCGGTTGTCATTTCAATCCTATGTCGAATATGACTCCGAGTGGGAACGTACGTGGTGGATATCCGAGTCCCGACCAATATGGCGATTCTCATCCTCTCAATTTCAATCAAGCCCCAAGTGGTGCCACTACTAATGCCCAAGTTCTCGATGCTTATGATTACTTTGGAGGTTTGATCTCCGATGCACC
>BMAC01000102.1:1356584-1384205 GCA_014905375.1 Phtheirospermum japonicum | reverse complement strand
GATGGCAAAAAAAAAAAAAAAAAGGTCAAGATATCCGCCGCTCCTCTTCTTTCTTTGCAGACCAAACACAATACCTTTCTTCTTTGCAGATTTGCAGGTTTCCGCCGCTCCTCCTTCCTTTTTTGCAGATCTACCTACCGTGCCCAGCCCCCAGTCGCCGCGAGCCCAAAACAAATGGAGCCTGTGCCGTCACAACTGCGAGATCTGGTGGAAGCTGAACGCCACCCGCGGCCACATCTGGATCAACGCGCCACTGTTCAGAGTCGAGCCGTGGTCGGAAACCTCACCGCCGTACAGAGACTCAACCGACATGGCTCGGTTCAGGTACTACTTCCCGCAGCGATAGGAGGTGACGGTGAACCAGGCGGTGGGAGATCGGCGACTCCTCCCCCCCTCGAACGTCGTCGGCGACTTGAAGTGGCGACGCCTCTCCACTCCATTTGGTAGGTGGGACGACAACTTACGGAGGTGGTGATGCGAACGCAGATCGGGTTCGGCGAACGGCGACGGTGGGGTCATTGGGTGGTGGCGATTTGGATTGCCAAGGTTAATTTCGGATGGCTGTGGTTGGTTTTCAGATTGGCGGTTGGGGTTTAGATCCCTGGTTCGCCGGATGTCCCTCGGCGGCGATGGTGAAACTCGGCGGCTATGCTGACCGATTATCTTTATTCGAAAAAAGCAGTGTTTAGTGTAGTACGAAAGCACTGTAACAATATAAGAAAAAGCACTCCAATTTTGCACATCGCAATTATATGTCCAGATTCATGGTGCAATTAGGGTTCGACCGGGGTTTTTGGGCTTGATTTCAAACGGCGGCGATGGTGAAACTAGGCGAGGCGGTTAGGATTTTGAACGGCGGCGATGGTGAAACTCTGCGGTTATGCCGACCGAATATTTTTATTCGAAAAAAGTAGTGTTTAGTGTAGTACGAAAGCACTGTAATAATATAAGAAAAGCACTCCAATTTTGCACAGTGCAATTATATGTCCAGATTCATGGTGCTTTTTATACAGTACTGTAGTGCTAAAATTAGTCATATGCGATGCTTTTACTATCCAGTTTTTTTAATTATATATATATATATATTCTTTTTTATTTTTAAAACATGCAATATGTATTTTAAATCGTAGATCTTGAGAATGTGATTAATTTGATATATATTTCATTTAAAACGAATAAAAGTTGAAAAAGTTATGGTTCGTTGAAGATTTGAGTTTTATTTCAAAATTTTGAATTGCAGTTATAGACGAAATTTGTGATGCTTTTTGTATACAACCGTAGTGTTTTCGATCTTTATTCGTTGTACTTTCTAAAGATCAATGTAGTGCTCTTTATAATCATTGATATATGTCCAAAATACCATTTTTAATTATTTAATGCAGTAATTTATATTATTACCCTGCTGACATGTCATGTTCTCAACCATGAAGATTATCCAATATAGTGGTCAAGATAAGTCCCTAGGTTCACAAAAACTCAAATGCATCCATGTATTGATATCAAATAGTTTCATGATAATTCATTTTTAAAATTGAAAATATGATAACATAATCGATAATCCATACCATCACATCATCGCTTGAAAGAGAAAGGATTGGTGGCAATGAAAGGTGATGGACTTGGTCGTGCGCAACAGTCCGGTCACAGCGAACGCAGCCATGATGGCTGATTTTTCGACGGTGGTGGCTACCGGCAATGGTTGCGGCCAGTTAGGGTGGCTTTTGATCTCATCCACGACAGGATGAAATCGCCATTGTTGGGCGCTGAGCATCGATTTCCAAGTCGAGTGACTGTTTCTACTGGCAAAAGCGATTTAATTGTGTTTGATTTGATGATTAAAGAGTATTAGGTAAAAAGACATAAACCCCCCTTACCTACCATATATTGATAATGAAAATTAAGAAAATAGAAAAAACCTAGTCCACAAACATGATTAGATCTAAGGTCAAGATGAGTCCCTAGGTTCACGTATAAGGACGGGGTTCTCATTTGAAGCCAATCATATATATATATATATATATATATATATATAACATAAACATAAATTAAACAAAATATTCACTTACCGATGACCACAGCATATGAAAACCCCCACCACGCACTTTTAAAACTTCTTAATATCACCATCACATTTTGAAAAAATCTTAAAATCCGTTCCTACACCACGTCATCACCGATGTCAATCCCAACCAATCACAACATGTATATATTAACAGACTATATAACATAAATATTAATTAAACACGAAATTGACTTGTCGATCACCACGACATTTGAAAACCAACACCACAAACATTTAAATCACAATAGTTTATAAACAAAAAATAATTTAATAATAATTACGTAAATAACCCCAATTCTAATAATTAACAACTAACTTAACATTAAATAGGTAATTAACTCGTAATTGAATTCTAATTACTAAACAACTTCTTATTCAATCATACTTACATAAATAACCTCTACTTTAATCATAACTACATAATTGAAATCTTATTAGGTCATTAACTTCTAATTTAAGTCAATTATATCAAATCAAACCCTATACGACCACCACACCCTAAATAAACCTTAATTAGACTTTAATTATAAATTAACCCCTAGATTAAGCACTAATTATATAATTACCCCATATATTACATAATTCTACCCTAAATTATTGGCTAAATCCTAATTAGCCCCTAATTGAATCTTAATTAGGTCATTAACCTCCAAGCCCTAATTAAAATTTCTTATAAATTAACCCCTAAATTAAATTCTAATTATATTTTACCCCTAAATTTAATAATTCTACCCAAAATTACTAATTAAAACTAATTAGTCAATAATTAAATAAAAATAATTTAATAAATCAAAAAAATAAAACAAATTAAGAAGAATATACCTGGATTTTGGAGACGGTGGTGGCTGGAGATGGTTGGCGGTGGCTTGAGACAACTGGAAACGGCGGTGGCTGAGACAGAGCTGGGGGAGACGACGGTGGTTGGCGTCGAGTGGCAGCAGTTCAATGGCTAGAGACGGTGAGGAGGACGGCGGTGGATGACGGTTTGACGGCGATGAGGCTGCTGATTTTTTCTTAGATTTTAGTGAAACTGAAACAGATTGGGGACAGATGGCAGATTTAAATTCACCATTACTGACGGACTAAATGGCGTCATCATTATTATTTTTTAAATATTGTTGACGAGTGATAGACTCGTCAGCATTTATATTTTTTAATTTTTTTAAATATTGATGATGGTTTTTACCTGTCAGCAACAAAGCCGATCAGCGACCCATTAACAAACTTCTCGCCCAAAAAAAATGCGGACGGGTCGCTAACGGGTCTATCGCTGATAGCCCTTACCCATCAGAAACCTGTTAGCATGCTTCACTGGTTGCTAGCATTTACCGTCACCGTTCCCCTATTTTTTGTCGTATATTTTCGTAATGTGATCACTCCTGCACACATATCCATACGAGGCTGCTGAAATGAAGAATTTCGATGAATTAGCACGACAAGTTATATCTATTGTTTTTTGAGATGTAGGAACGACAAAGTCTTTACTATATACTATTTGCGTGATGTTTATAGAGAGAACTTTTATAGGACAACATGTCGTTCCTATAAATCAAAAGAAATGAAAATGGCATGCATAGGGACGGGTGTTGTCGTCCTTTTTAAACTCAATTCTTGTAGTGTTAATGAAATTCGATATGTTACTACACCGTACCAAAATTTTATTCTGGTACCATATCGAACCTACAATCACTGTACTTTTGATATAATTTGATAATGATTTTTCGTTATACCGAAAATTTTGGTATTTTTTCCACACCTATATTTCACACGTATTACATACTATACTAGACACACACACAAGAACATACTACACACATAAAATACACATTCCACATTTGTTATTTGTCTATATTATAACATATTTCACAATAAATTGCGCGCGCACACACACACACACGCATATATATATATATATATATATATATATATATATATATATATATATATATATATATATATATATATATATATATATCCCACCTATATACTAAAAGAAAATATTTCGATCCTACATGTCTACTAAGGAAGCTTCGGTTTGACGTGTAACTTTCTGATGGTTCGCATGCTTATTTGACGAATTACGGAGGTTTGGAGACTTACTAAATATAAGAATTCTAATTTCTACCTAATTTATGATATTTCCTTTTATTATGTTTTTCCTAACTTAATCTTTTCTTATATATATATATTTCTAATTAGTATTTTCCTTTGATTATATTTTATCTAATTTAATATTTTTTTTATTCCTTTAATATAAATATATAGGAATCATATATAATTAAAAAAGATCCAAATACTTATCTTAATTGAAAGAAATACTACTTATAGGATAATGTTAATTAAAAAAAACTTAATTATTTATTAATAATCTTAATACATTGTATTGAGAATAAAAGTTAAAATATATAATATAATTATGTAACTAAATATTTCTGTTCTAAAAATCGGCCTAGGCGGCGCCTAGGCGCTAGGCACCACCAATCCGCCTACGATTTTCAAAAGTCGGTCAAAGAAATCGCCGGGCGCCCCAGGCGCTGCCTAGGCGCCCTCGGCGCCCAAGTCGGCGCCTAGGCTCCAGGCTAGTTTTTTTTTTTTTTTTTTAAATTATGTCCCGAAACGACGTCATTTTTGGTCCTATTTTTTGATTATTTTGATTTTGTAATATATGTTATGGTATTTTTATTTAACTAATGAACTTATGGATTTATGTTGTTTTGAACTTTGGATCGAATAATAGTTTTAAACTTGTGAATTGTAACTTGTGATTATTACTTTTAGTTTTGAATTGTCATAAACTTTATTGTGTAGCAGGTAATATGTTGAACTATTAAAAGGTTCGATGTAAAATTGTAAATTAGGGTATTTATTCTCAAATTCTAGGCCCCACCTAAACCCCGCCTAGGCGTCCTAGGCGCTGGCCTGACGCCTAGCAGTCGCCTAGCGATTTTTAGAACACTGCTAAATATTATTAATGAATTTAATTTAAATATGAAAATATAAATTTATGTAATAATAATTAATAAATATTAATTAGATACCAATATAATATAACATCTTTTGAATTTTATAAGTATGTAACTAAGAATTATTATATAATTTAATTTAAAAATTAAAACATTTAATATTTAATAATAATTTATTAATAAAAAATAGATACGGGTTGAGTATATAACAAATTTTGAATTTATTTACGTATATAAACATGAAATTATTAACGAATTTAATCTAAATATTAAAATAAAAAACTTTTTAATAATAAAAATAATTATTAATAAATAGGAACTAGTAGAAAACACGAGTTGAATCCGATATCTTTTAAAATTTTCTTAATTTTAAATTTAAAAAGTTTATAATGATTATAAATATTTTTTATATATATTTTTTGATAAATTTCGTGTAACACACGGGTATTAAACTAGCTAGTGTGTGTATGTATATATATAATTATCTAACAAATGTGATTTATTTTATTCGTAATAGATTTTAAATCTTGATAAATCAACACTACACTCAAATTAATAATTTGAAATGAATGGATTATAAATTAAAGTGTTTGAAATATGTCGTTTTGAAATTCTTCAGATTTCAAATCATTAAAATAAATGATTTGAAATGAATGGATTATAAATTAAAGTATCTGAAATATGTGCATTTTGAAATTCATCAAATTTTAAATCTCTTAATCCAAACGCACCATCATGGAACTTCAAAACAGATTGACTAAATTTAAATAACCATGTATTGGTATTACAGCATGAATAACATTGACCATGAATAAAATTAACCATTATTGGCAAGTATAACCAGAGAGTCTCAGTTTCATCTTATGCAGCAAAGGCAAGCAATAAGCAGTATACTAAAAAATTACTTGGAAAAATCTGCAAAATCAATTGAGCGAATAGTAAAGCATCCAAGATTAAGAACCTACGTAATTTGAACCTTGATGCAACTGCAAAACATAAACGCAGCATGAAAAACTATGTAAACTCAAAGCTTTGCTTATCATCATAAAAAGGAATAGATTAGAAACAAGACTAAAACCAACGATTTGACATACTAAATTAATTAAGAAAAACTAGCTTAACTAGTCTCTCCATTTCAATAGAAAGCGAATCTTTTGTTCGCCTGGCAATGAACATTCTGGAAAACTTGTCCCCTCGAAAGGATACCATTCTTTTCCGTTATCGTCAGAGGCTTCAAGTTTCACATCCTCCAAATCTTGTGGCCAAGAGTAGTAATCCCTCATCATTACTCTCTCCTTTAGGAAGATCCTGCATACAGACTCGGCGAGGTTTATGTCTTTTTCGTGCCAAAGCTCATCGGAGTACAAGTACAGTCCTATGTACCTTGGACGACAAACACCAAACAAACCATTTAAAAATTCTGGGACGGAGGAAGTTGAATAGTCCTCAGAGCTTAAACCCACGTGTTCCACTACAGCAGGTCCACAGGCACCACTACATGTGTACGCTACTCCCTCACAATAAATTATATCTAGAGAAATCTGAGATTGGCTTAATGCCTGCAGCAGCTCCTCTAGCTTAAAGAACTCCCCTGTTGAAACATCATTAACTTCGTCGACATCAGCACGTACAGCTTCATACAACCGGAGGCGTATATGTGACTTCCAATGGTTGGAAGTTGTCGTTAAAGAGATAGATGATGGCAGAAAAGGTCCAGAAAACTCAAAACAAAGTATGTTTGGGGCATCAATAAAAACCTTGATGCGCCTATTCGCTTCAATGATCAAGTGCTTAATCGAAGGGCTCGATAGCTGAAATTCTTGGAAGCCATAGCACTTGCTAACTTCCAGCTCTTCAAGACAAGGGAAGTTACGTGAAAAGTTGTCGAATGACTCGGTAGAGAGCCGCACATGGCTTAGGTATAAAGATTTGAGATGTGGGAAGTGCGTATTATGTCGTTGATACCAATTCGGACAGTTTCCGATGCGGATGGTTTCAAGTGTTGGGACGTTGGTTTGAAGGCTGTGATCTATAGGATCTCCGACCGACGTACCACGCATGATGACAAGAATCTAAGTGCTTTAGATTACGGGCCTTATTCACATTAATATATCTCAACCCCTTACATCCGCTGAGGAACAAATATTCAATCATAGGACAGCTTGACAATATAATCTCAAGAGTCTCATCCGCCATGTCGACTGACTCTAGGCGAAGTGTTTGTAGATGCTTACACAGTACCTTGTCAACAGAGTTAATTAGGTTCAACTTGCCACCCCGCTGATATAAATTTTGGAGGAATTTGGCTTGAAAGACTATGGAGAGCACATCACATTTTTTTTTTAAAGAGGGATGAGGATACGTAAAAGAAATATGAAACGTCTTCACGCTCATGTTCGGTATGACTATTGGGATCCATTTTTCAAGAAAACAAATCAATGGAATTTGACCAGGCATCTCCAAAATAAATTCTTGTATAGAAAGATTTTGATCATGGTACCTTTGAAAAGTGCTGTCAAGAACGGACACAAATGTTTTTATCTCATCTTCGTTGCAAAAGTTTGTACGAAACTCTATATTGGGGCGAGTAGACCAAAGATAACGCCATGACTTGGAAAGTACACAAGTTTTGACTGCATCCTTTTGGGAGAAGAAGGAGAGTATGTGCTGCAATATGGCTGGTGGCAACTCAGATATTCTGTCCATGGACAATCGGCTTTCTAGAGCCAAGTTTTTGACAATGTCGGCTGGCCACTCAAACAAATAGGGTTTTGGATATATATACACTCCTTACTTTATATTTAGGTCCCACACCCAAATATCCACTAAACACACCCCAGGAAAAACAAAATGTTCAAACTACCCTCAGGCCTCAACTCTTAGAAAACCCTTCACACACAATACTTGCGCGCAAACAAAAATTGGCTGCTCAGCGTCCAAAACCTCCTACCACCGCTCAATCGCGATAGCCCTGATCCGGCGATATGGCCGACCCAGTCCTGTGATTTTCGTACTTAAAAGCGACACTTAACTTTTGCACTCCAACATAACAATTACTCCTATATGTCAACTGATTCTATCAACTCTACAATAAAATCGGGATATGCCGACGACCAATAAGCTATAAGTATATACTGACGGGTCACTATGATGACGGACATAGGCCGTCCACAATATTAAAAAAAATGTATGCTGACGGGCAACAAGCCGTCAGCAATTTAATTAAAATATAATTTATAATTATAAAACATTTTAAAATAATATTATATATATATAAATTAATTATTTATTTATAAAATGAAATATATAATTATACTAATCATTTATAAATATAATATAAAAGACATAATTAGTTAACTCCTACTTTAACACCCGCATCTTATGCGAGATTTGAAAATAAGTGACACTCATTAAATATATTATTGAAAATACTACACATAAATCGTAACATTATTTTTCTATTTACATAAAGATTATTTTTCACAATAAATAATTTTTAAACATAAAGTGGAGCATTATTTGTTCTGGTTATAGTAAAACTGGTTTTCACAATAAATAATTTTTAATTGTTTTTACCCTAAGTCACGAAATTAGTTGTAAGACATAGAAAAATACCCTATACTTGAAAAAAAAAAAACGTAAAAAAATAAATTTGTAAGAATATAAAACATACAATACTCGTGTGTCACATGTATGTTGATGGTCGATACTGTCCTGAAGGCCTGGAGAAGAGCCAAGCCGTTTCTCTTAATGAAACTGGAAGAACTCCCCATATTGACCCGATTTACCGTCGGGTGACGGCGAGCAGGAAGGGCCGAGCAGCCGAAAGCTCACGCGCGGCCTGCCGAGTCCTGCCAGGCAACGCGCAGAGCAGAGCCTGCCGAGCAGAAAGCGGCAAGCAGCCAAAAGCCCATGCGCGGCCTGCCGAGTTCTGCTAGGCAACCCGCAGAGCAGAGCCTGTCGAGCAGGAAGCGGCAAGCAACCAAAAGCCCATGCGCGGCCTGCCGAGTCCTGCCCAGGCAACCCGCCAAGCAGAGCCTGCCGAGCAGGAAGCGCCGAGCAGCTAAAAGCCCATGCGCGGCCTGCAGAGTCCTGCCAGGTGACCCGCCGAGCAGGGAGCGCCGAGATGCAGACCTGCCGAATTGCCGAGCTCAGTCGCGTCGTTGACTACCACCGCGGACCGACGTCGAGCGCCAACGCCAACCTGCCGAGCAGAGAGCGCCGAGCTACTGAGCTCGGCATGACCCGCCAGCATAATCGGTGTCCGATGATGAACGTTTTTGAGCAACTTGCCGAGTAGAGAGCGCCGAGCTGCCGAGCTCGGCATGATCCGCTAGCATGATCGGTGTCCGACGTTGAACGTTATTGGGCAATTTGCCGAGCAGAGCATGCCTAGTAGAGAGCGCCGAGCTGCCGAGCTCGGCATGATCCGCCAGCATGACCGGTGTCCGATATTGAACGCTTTTGGGCAACCCGCCGAGCAGGACTTGACGAGCTGCCGAGCTCGGCATGATCCGCCAGCACAACCGGAGTTCGATGTTGAGCATTTTTGATGATCTGCCGAGCAGGATGTGCTCATCCAACACGGGCACAGCCTGCTCGGCTCACTTTCGTTCCCTTATCAAGCAAGAAGCGCCGAATGGGGTCATTAGTTCACCATCCTTTGAATTTGTCCGGAAAACAACTAAGGACGGCACCAAGTCGCTGAGAACGGCACTAAGTTGACGGAAAATGGTTGAGGTCGGCACTAAGGTTGGGGTCGGCACTAAGGCGGTGGAAACTAGTTGAGGGCGGCAAGGAGATAAAGACAAGACAAAGGGTTTTAGTGAACCAATGAGAATAGGACAAGTGTCCAATTAGGATTTCCATTAGAAACTGTAAATAGCCTCTTCAAAAGAGAGAGAGATGGGATTCCCAATTTTTTAGAGAGAGAATCATAGAGAGTTTTAGAGAGAGAAAGCTTGTATTTTAAGGTCAAGCACCTGTAAAAAGGGTCCGGCTAAGGCCGATCCGAACTGATTTTGAGGAATAAAAATTAAGCACTTTTTCCCACTCATTTTCTAATATCTGATTGCTTCTCTTTCGCTGTTTTTTGATTTTTGTATTGGTTGTGTTACTCTTAACATAAACAATGTAAAATATGTGATATAAAAAATTAAAATACATAAGATACTGATAATTCTATTAAAAATGTATATCTAACTTGGTATATGTAATATTATTTTATTATTTTATTTTTTCTGCGTAAGACATAAATTATTTCATATAGATATATAATGTGTTTATCAATGCATTTTAGTGGAATTAGATAAGGACATTTAGAATATATTTAATATTTATTTTTTCTAGGTGTAATAATTTTTTATTATTAGTTTTTGTTGTTGCTTCTCTTTTTATTTTTATTTTTTTAGCGTAGCAATGCTTTTTCATTTTTAAAATTTTAATCTTATTCTAAATGCATTATGTTAATTAGATATATAAATTTAAGTTTATATGTTTTATATTTATTTCTCTTTTATAATAGTTTTATATAACTCTTATATTTCTTAAATAGTATATTTGAAATTTTAAAAATAAATTTATTTCAACTTTTATTACAAATAAGAATTAATTCAACTTATATAGATTTTTTTAATGAAATATAAATTATCATTTTTATATTAGTATAATAAAAGTAAGATACTGAAAATATGATAATGAAAATATTGAATTAGGTAACATATAATAAAAGAAAAATATTAAATTAGGAAAAATATAATGATAGAAAAATATTAAATTAAGAAGATATTAGGTTCGGTGACACCAAAGCACTAGAATTTTTTCCAAAGCTAACAAAGTATGGGAAGAAGGCACATAGGATAGGAGGATTTTGCATTAATATATAGAGAAGATAAATTTAATTTAATTACAATATACATCTTTACATATAATATATATTTATATATTAATAAATAATATTATATATTTATAATAATTATATATATATATATATTCATAAATAATATATATTTCAATAATATATATTTATAATTAATAATATATATATTTCTTATAATATATATTTATAATTATTTACAAATGATTATATATATATATATATATATATATATATATATATATATATTATAATAATATGTATTTATAATATCATTATTCATAAATATAATCTACATTTACAAATCTAATATAATTAATTATAATTTATAATTTAATTTACATATCTAATATATATTAAGAATATATAAACTCTAACATGTAATTGACTTGGTGAGACGGTAACATCACTCCTCTATTTACAAGAGGTCGTAGGTTAGTATCCCACCCATGTCATATGTGAAATCTAAATTGACGTGGGCTGCGCTGGGACAGGCCTGCCCAATTATTTTATAAATGCTGACGAGTCCGTCAGTATTTATAAAATATTATAAAAAAAATACTTACGAGGATCAATTTGCTAAAGCCAAAAATACTGACGGACATGCAGCCTGTAAAAAAACTTATAAGCCCACGAGACAACAAAAATAATCAACAAAGAAACTCACAGAAGCTTGCTAGAAAACAAAAAATAAAATCATAAAAGTTGACAAGGTAATAATATTTTATTCTAAATGACCAATTACTTAGTTAAACACTTGATGAGTCCAAAAGGTTGAACTACCAAATAAAGGGGGCACTAACCTCAAAATAGAGATCAACGACCTAAAACTGCTCCTGAATACGTCACAGTGACATGACAAGTCTTCCGTGAATCTTCTGGTGACCTCCCTGGTCCTGCAAAACAGCGCCTCAGACGGGACGAATTTTGAGCCCGTTAAGGCCCTCCGACGCTTAAGTTAATAAGAGAAATCACAACACTCAACACTTCTTCTCAAATATAAAACAGTAATGCGATAGAGCAATATTGACTTAGATTACTAATGAGTGGCATACGCCTCCTTTTATAGAGATTGGGGAAGTGTCCCTCAATCTAGGGTTACCTTCTATAACCGTAATTCCATTTATATCAGAACTCTTCAACTGACTCACAATTGGGACTCTCCCCGCATGTTAAGTACCCATACATAACAAATCTCCTTAATACAACAGGCCTGGGCCCCTTATACAACCCCACCGAAAACCATATATATTACTCACTTTAAGCCCACAGGCTGAATATTCATAAAGCCCACAAAACGAGCCCAAGTGTACAGCTCAAACCATAAGAGATCACGACCCTATATGAGAACTCATCCCCATATTACTGGTCGCTACTCTATACAAACTTGCTCATTCACTTCATAAAGACACAATACAGCTCGCTCATCTCCTAGGAGGAACACCCTCTCCCAAAAATGAGGTCGCTGACCACAAATAATCTTATACAACAAATATCATTACATATGTACATTTTGGTCCGTATCAGCTAGTCCCCCATGTTTTAACTTATTAAGGCACGAAATCAGGTAAGACATGTAAAAACAAAATCAAAAGGCAAATTCACAAACAATCACACATAAACACATAAATTACCACCTCACTCCACCAATTCACACTTCAGAATCACAAATCGAGCTATAATGCTCATCTTACCTCTATGAATCATCAAATATACCTGCGACCTGTAAATGTTCAGCTCAAAGAGCTCGCTTATTTTAAGATAGGATGATCATCCTTCGGGGACGACCTGAAAGTCCCCAGATTAAATCCCCAACTCATGTATACAACAACCTGGAACCATACTGCTTGTTACCTTCCAACCTGAAATCACATACCCAATTAATTTCCCCAAAACACAATCATAAGTGGCCACAAAAGTCAAACCACGTTTTCTCCTATACATCCAATCTCATTTAAACTTCATTAAATGCAGTCTGACCCCGTGTCGGGCACGTGTTGCTCCAATATTTTCTCGGAGTATAATAAACATAGTGGGCCAAAATAAAAGGCCCAAAACATTCCCCAAATAAACCCTATTAACTCCCGCTCCAATCCACCCCATCAGCTTTCCGCCGCCCAACATATAATAAATCATTTCACCTTCTCCACTTACCACTTTACGCAATTACAATCGAAAAACAGCCATTGTCTCTCTGCAAAAAAGCTCATCAACCAGCAATTGTTCAGGGATCTACCAACAACCCATCACTCCTCACCGACCTACGGCTCGTCGAAAATGTGTAAGTCCTCAAATCCTTATTTTAATTTAACTATTGAAGTTTTAATTGCGCATGCTGAGATATGGTTGTTCTGTGTTATCCCCTTCCCCAAATATGTTTAATTTGTGATGGAATTAGCATCCTCGAACACTAATTCACAAAGATCCACTCTTTTCCCTGATTCCAACCCTACTGAAAATCCTTTTATCATAAAAAAAGATCAAAACAACCCTTACTACCTTCCTCCGCCCTCCGCGATGAGCCAGAGGGCGATGTCAATTAGTCGGAGCTTCAAGCCCAAACCAGAGCCCACACCGAAGCCCAAGCTTTAATACATAACATCCCTGAAGCCTCTTCCTCTGACCTGCTAACCCCTGCACATATTCCAGAGGGCATTCCCTTACCAGAATCCAATCTTCCTCCCCCTTGCGAGCACTTTAGGGAAAATCCTGTGACCGTAGCTCATTCCCTATCTGTAGACGACCTACCCTCCTCGTCACGTGCAACCATAGAAATTAAGCACAATTACTGGCTACTCCCCAACCCAAAGAAATTAGAGAAATCTAGGAGAATTCTTAACCTTCCAGAGACAGCTAAGATGGTCCTGCCTGACAGCCCCCATACAGATCCCCTACAACCTCTCCCTAATCACATCACCCTCTTTGACACACTTCTGGTAGCGGGTTTTAGATTCCCAGAACACCCATTTTATGTTCAAATATCAAACTTGTACAAGATTTCCCCCTTGCAACTAACTCCTAACTCCATGAAGTACCTAGCTGGATACCTCATACTATGTAAATATTACAAAACCCAGCCTGACTCAGGCTTCTTTCACTTCTGCTTTCAAATAAAATACCAACGGAACTCCTTCTATCTTTCCTCTCGATCGGGGCTAGCTCGCTTTCTGATAAACCCTCCCAACAAAGTCCCCGAGTGGAAGAAGAACTTCTTCTTTATCCATAATACCGAAGATTGGCCTTTTATAACCGAGTTAAAAAATCGTACCCCCAAACAATACAAAACACCTACTTCCAAAGAATGCCCCCGTCTATATAAAAAATACTCAAAACAGCTCGTGGAATGGAGCAAACTCTCTTTCGATGCGGTGCAACTCACCAGTCGATTCGACATGTTCCGTTATGTGGGCATTGACTCTCGCCCGATTGAGCCGGAATATGCCATCACTGAATCAGACTTTGGTAGGTGTTTTAGGTCTTATGATTATACCATATCTCATTTGCTGTAAAATACTGAACAATAACATTTTTCCTATCCACTGTAGTTGCCTTTGTCAACAATTGTGCCGCGGCTCGCTCCGAGGAAGCCAAGAAGCCATCCGCCTCACAGCCCGCAGCTAACCCCTTCACTCCTGTCAACGTAGATGATGCGCTACAACAGGCCTTCGGATCAGCTACCGACGACGAGGATGAGGTTCAGTTAGTAAGGCGAACCATCAAAAACAAGGGGAAATGACCTTTCCAACCCATACCAGAGAGCCCAGCAGCAAAAAGCCCAAGTCCGCCGGAACCGAAGCGTCGTCGCCTTCGCAAGGGTCCCGCGGCGACCTCTACTAATACCGATCTGAGCAAAGTGCTAGACAAGTGAGACAAAGCGGTGGACATCCAAACCCTCCTCAACAAGCACGCTATCAAACAGGTAGATTCTAAAGAACCATCCTTCTCAATACTTCTAACACTTATGAATACTTACAGAACAACCCGATGTAGCTGAGTCCCCTGTTCTCCAAGCTCTCTGAGAAGTTAATAGCTCGTTCAATAGAGAGCGAGCTGCAAAAGACATGCGACGAGCTGGCCACACAAACCGAACAATAAACCCGGCAGCTGTCGCTAACCCAAGGGGAACTAGATGATGCACTCAAGCTGTTGAAAACCCGCGAGGAGGAAATAGCCATCCTGAAGAGTCAAGTAAACAGCTTGAAGGATGAGGCAGTTCGCGCCTACAACGAGCTGAAAAACTCCCAAAAGCAGATGGAGGAGCTCAAAGGTGCACAAAAATAGGATGAAGAATCCAAACTTCATATTCAAAATCTCCACGCACAGGTGAAAACAGCCCGCGAAGAAGGCATATCTGAAGGCCGACGGACCTTCCTTACCAGTGCCACTGGCAGGAAGTTCATTGATGCTTACCGGCAAGAGCTGGTGGAGGCATATGAAAAGTCCTCCATCTACTTCGGAGTGATGGCTGGTGGTGCCGTCGAGTGGCTCTCCAAAGCGGCCGACATGATAAAAGAGGAGGTCGCTGCACTAAACGTCACCTACACCCCTAACGTCAAGTCCCTCGTTGATAAATTAACACCCTTCAGCAGCTACAAGGGCGATTGGACACAGCCCATTGATACAAAGTGGTGGTTATCCTGTCAGAACCGAGCTGGCTTGTCTGCAGGGATACATGCCGAGCTAGAGACACCACTGGACGACCTGCTCTCTGAGCCAGAATCAATCACTACAAATCCTCCTGATGCGACCCCGCCTGCTGAAAATATTGCTTAAGATTTTATCACTTGTCTGCTCGAGTTTTGTACAAACAACTTATCACTCTTGCTGCTACTTTTATATTCACTTTTATTATCTGCACAACTATTTAGTTTTCAATGCATAACCCTGCAATAAAAGCTCTCAAAGCAACCAAGCACAAACTATCTTTAAGATAAACACAAACAACCCCATTTTCCATCCTGGGATCGCTGGATCCCAGTCAGATAACAAGCCATAAACAATGCAAGCAATCAACACTCAACACATATTAGCTCGCATAAGAACATTATTCAGAAAACAAAGAAATCAAACACCACAACCACGCAACCATAAAGAACAAAACATCTCGCAAAATTTTATTCATCTTATTACTCAATCTTCCAAACATTATGCGGGAGAAGTGCCCTCCAGTCCAGGGTTACCTTCTCCCGCCACAAAACACAATACGTACCACAAACACAAAAACTTCTCACCAACTCGCCTGGTTGGGAGAAGTGCCCTCCGGTCCAGAGTTACCTTCTCCCACCACACAAACACAAAAACTCTTCACCAGCTCGCCTGGTCGGGAGAAGTGTCCTCCGGTCCAGAGTTACCTTCTCCTGCCACTAAAACACAATACGTACCACAAACACAAACTTTCACATCTCTTCCACACGAACTCTCTGCGGGAGAAGTGCTCTCCGGTCAAGAGTTACCTTCTCCCGCAATCCACCCTCTATGCATATTACTTTTTTAAGTGGCACACATTCCAGCTACGTGGCAAGACTTTTCCAGCTACATCTTCAAGTATATATACGCCTCCTTTCAATACCTTTTTCACCTTAAATGGCCCAACCCAATTCGGTTCCAATTTCTTAGTCATCTTCAATGCATCAGCCCTCTTCCACACCAGATCGCCGACCTGAAAACAATGATGTTTAACCCACTTATTAAAAGCAGCTTGTACTCTCTGTTTATAATGTTCGGCCTGAGCTGCAGCTTTCTCTCTTATTTCATCAATTATCTCTATTGCCCCTCGAGCCAATCTTTCATTCTCTTCTACATTAAATGCCGTCAAACGCTGCGAACCTCCAACTATTTCTGCTGGAATGACTGCGTCCATTCCATAAACCAAACTAAATGGCGACTCCCCCGTGGTAGATCGGGGAGTCATTCGATAAGCCCATAAGACCGATGCGAGCCCTTCTTCCCAAAGCCCGCCTATTTTCTCCAAACGCAGCTTAAGTCCCTGCACAATTATTTGATTAGTAACTTCCACTTGTCCATTGGTCTGTGGATGTGCCACATAAGCAAATTGCTGCTTCATCCCCATCTCTTTACACCACTTTTGCATTTTTCTGCCATTAAATTGAGTTCCATTGTCCGAAACTAACACCCGCGATACTCCAAACCTGCAAAATATGTTATCAAAAATAAAGTTCATTATGTGTTGCTCGCTTATCCCTGTAACTGCCTCGGCCTCCACCCACTTTGTAAAATAATCAATCGCCACCACCAAATTCTCTTTGTTGCTTGGGGTTTTTGGGAAAGGACCCACAATATCAATCCCCCACTGCGCAAATGGGCACGGCGAGCTCATAACCATCATCTCTTCATTCGGTATGTGAATAACCGGAGCATGCATTTGACACTTCTTGCACATTCGAACCAGCTCGCTAGCCATAGTTTTCATCCCAGGCTAAAAGAAACCTGCTCGCAACATTATGTTCAACAATGTCTTTCCTTTCGCATGGTCGCTACAATACTCCTCATGTATCTCTTTCAATACTTCCGCTCCCCGCTCTATAGCTAAAACTTCAGAAAAGGTCCAAACCATGATCTCTTGTACAGTTCTTCATGTATTACACAAAAGCGAGCTGCTACTCTTGCTTCCTTTTGTTGTCAGTCTCTCCGCACCTTCCTTTACCTTAACCAAAACATCTCAAATAGGAGTACGCCAATCATTTCTAACTCCAAGCTCCATAACCTCTTTCCCTTTCTCCACGCTACTATGGGCCAACTCCATCAATGTAATTTCCCGAGTATCACAAGTCCCCAAGGCCCCTGCTATCCGAGTGAGCTGATCGGCACGGGTGTTCTCAGCTCGAGGCAAATGCTCCAACTTAAATTCATCAAAACGTGTTACCTCCTCTCGCAACTTACTCAAATACACAGCCATCCGTTCCTCCTTAGCCTCAAAAGATCCATCGAACTGGCGAGCTATTAGTTGGGAGTCGATATACGCCCATAACAACCGTGCCCCAAGGTCGCTCGCCATCCTGATACCTTGCAATATTGCTTCATACTCTGTCTCATTATTGGATGCTATAAATCCTAGCTTGACAGCAAAATCTAGGCTTTCTCCTTCTGGGCTGATCAACACAATACCCAGCACTGCTCCCGATGCCATAGTTGAACCATCTATGTACAGAGTCCATGCTTTCACCTCCTTATCTTCTTCAGCTGGTTTTGCCATCTCTTGTAAAAAATCCGCTAACACTTGCGCCTTAATAGCCACCCTAGGCTCATAAATTACATCATACTCACTTAACTCCACAACCCACTTTACCAATCTCCCAGATACATTAGAATTGCCCAAAACCTGTTTGAGAGCTAGGTTGGTACGCACCTTCACCCTGTGACTCAAGAAATAAGGTCTCAACTTTCTCGCCGTACAAATCAACGCAAAACCCCCTTTTTACAGCTCGGTATACTTCAATCCAGCCCCGTGCAGCATCCTACTAATGTAATAGATAGGCTTTTGCGTGCCTGCTTCCTCTCTTATCAACACCGAACTTACGGCGACAAATCTTCTCCTGGCATAAGCTTGGTCAATAGCGGTATCTCCACCAAGTACTTATTTAACTCCTCAAATGCATTCGCAGCTTCCTCTGTCCACTCAAACTTGGATCCTTTACGAAGCGCCCTAAAAAATGGGACGCCTCTCTCCGCCGACCTGGAAATAAAACCACTGGGACCCGCCATCCGTCCCGTAAGCACATGAACATCACGCACTGTGCGAGGATGTGACATCTCCAAAACAGCTCGCACCTTTTCTGGGTTAACTTCTATCCCTCGCTCGGTCACCATATAACCCCAAAACTTCCCAGATTGGACACTGAATGCACACTTCTTCAGATTTAGCTTCATCCCGTACTGCCTTAATATAACTAATGTCTTCTTCAAATCCTTCACATGGGATTCAGCTCGCCTGCTTTTAACCAGCATGTCATCAACATAAACCTCCATGGTAGACCCCAGCAGATCTTTAAACATGCGGTCCACCAACCTCTGATAGGTCGCTCCTGCATTCTTCAATCCAAAAGACATGGAGACAAAATAGTAAGTACCCGTGGAAGTAACAAAACTCACTTTGGGCTGGTCTTCCTTTGCCAGAGGTATTTGGTGATACCCCTACGAAGCATCTATCATGCTCAACAGCTCGCATCCTGAGGTAGAATCCACCAACTGATCGATTCGCGGCAAAGGATAATGATCCTTCGGACAAGCCTTATTTAGGTTGCAAAAATCCACACACATCCTCCACTTTTGAGCCGGCTTTGGCACCATCACTACATTGGACAGATACTCAGGGAATTGAATCTCCCTTATATGATTGGCCTTTAACAATTTATGTACTTCCTCTTTAATTACTTTGTCCAGCTATGGTCCAAAATGTCTCCTCTTTTGTTTCACCGACCTCGCCTCTGGGTCCGCATTTAAATGATGTTGCGCGAGCTCCGGGGACACCCCAGTTAACTCTCCATCTCCAAATGCGAATACATCCCGAAACTCTCTTAACAACTTGACCAGCTCGTCCTTCAACGTATCAGGTATTAGGGTCCCTACCCTCGTAGTATATTCTGGGCGATCTTCTTCTAAGGAGATTTCCATCAGTTCTTCATTCGGTTGGACAGAGTTCTTCTGTTCCTTCATTTTCTTTGCATTAAGTACCCCCTCTGGCTGTTCGTCACCCCTCTCACGTTTATTCTCCATTAGTCCTTTCCTAATCACCAACTAGTAACACGATCTCTCGACCTGCTGTTCTGCAATAACCTCCCCTACTTTGTCACCCACTGGATACTTGAGGCTCATGTGATAGGTCGATGTTACTGCTTGGAACGCATTAAAGGCAGGTCGCCCCAATATTGCATTATAGGCTGACCTCCCTCGGATGATCAAAAACTTCAGGCTTTTCTTCACTTGTGACCCGCTTTTTCCCAATACCACCTGCAACGTCAGCTCGCCCTCTGTATTCACTTGTGCACCATTGAACACATATATGGGTGTATTCACAGAACGCACCCTCTTTTCTACCTCCATTTGTTCAAGATAATCCGTATATATGATGTTCACTGAGCTTCCATTATCCACAAGAATTCTGCCGACTTCGTACCCTGCAATCTCCGCCTCGATCACCAATGCATCATTGTGCTCTTCCTGTAGCCCGCGCCGATCATTGGGGCCAAAAGAAATGACTGGCCCCACAACTTGTGATTGCCTGCTCACACTAGCGACCTCCCATGTTCCTGAACGAGCTGACTTAACGTGTCTCTTCCGCGCATTATTGGAATCTCCATCCGTTGGTCCACCTGAAATCATGTTTATCCTCCCTCTATTTCTTCGCGGACCATCATGTCCTTGATTCCCTTGTTGTCGTTGCCTCGCGACCTGTTGCTGGGGTGGACCTCCAGGTGGGGGTGGAGGTAACGGCCTCCCTTGTTCCTTTGGCTCTCTTTCCTTATAAACCACCTCCTTCAAATGTCTTGCTCTTATAAGTCTCTCTATTTCTTCCTTGAGGTGACTGCATTTTTCAATGAAATGTCCGTAATTGTTATGAAATAAGCAGAAAGAGGCAGTTTTGGGATTGGTAGGAATAGGTGCGCGGTCTTCTAGCCACTTTATAGTATCGGGTACCAAGCACTCCATAATACCGAACACCCTAGCCCGCGGGTAAGCCAATGGTGTGAAATCCTCCTCCCTCCAATCTCGCATGCTCTCCTCCGACCTCTTATGAATCACAGAGCTTGGGCTTAAGAGCCCGTGCACTATGCTCCTCGGTTCTCTCCTTATCTCCCTCATAGATCCACTATCTCTCGTACCTACAATCTCCCTGCCAAAACTTGCTCGATGCTCTTCTTCAGCTTCCTCCACTTGTACGTATTTATGACACCTCGCCAGAACCTCATCATAGGTCTTCGCCTCCTTCTTGACCATCGATTTACGTAAATCTTCTCTCCTTAATCCCTAATGTAAGGCTCCAGCCTTCATCTCATCTGTGGCTGTAGGTATCTCCAAAGTGGCACTGGTAAACCTATTAATGTACTGCTTAAGTGTTTCATTAGGTCGCTGCACCATGATGAAAAGTGACTGTGCCGTCTTCGCACTCTGCTTCACACTAGAAAACTGTTTCAAGAAAGCAGCCCGCAACACCTGATAACTGGTAATCTTTCCCCGCGGGAGCTGGTAGAACTAATTTTGCACGACCCCCCTCAGGGTAGACACAAAGACCCGACACGCCACGACATCTGTATAACTGTGCAACATTCATGCGTTCTCAAAGAGATGTAGGTGCTCGACTGGATCTGTTATTCCTCGATACTGAAATTCCAATGCCTTATAACTTTTAGGCATTGCAGCATGCATCACATCCTCTGAGAAAGGATGTCCCTCGTCCCCATCAAATTTCTCCCCATCTACTCGCTTTTCTAGCTTCAACATGGCCTCCTTCAAATCTCTAAAGGCCTTATTATGTGGCCTTATTTCGCTTTCCCCTCTTCCTTCCTTAAATCCACTAGCACTCTTCCGGGTTTTCTCCCGAGACCCACCATCCGTGTCCGAGGTCGGAGTCTCTCTTTCACTATCATGCTTACTGTGGCGACGACCTTTACGCCTATAATGACTTCGCCTTACTTTCACTCCTCTCATTCTCCGCTTACGAACATGAGAATTTATGGATGAAGTGGAACTAGAAGCATCCTCATTTTTCCTCTTACTTCATCCTCTCTTTTGAAACAGTCTCTTAGACAGAGACTTCTAACCTCTGCTTTCCCTTTCTGACCGCTGACTCCTCTTCTTGCTCGCTACCTGTTTTACCATCTTTTTCTTTCCCAGTACTCAGCTTGCCTTCTAGATATCTGCGCAACTCCTCTTACTTCTCTAGAGGCACAAAATCCATAAGCCCATCCAAAAACCCCTTCTTCTTTTGGCAAGCCTATCTCTCGGCAAATCTTCTCCCTCTTTCGTCCCTGTGTGAATTTCTTTCTGTGTTTCCATCACCGGTGTTCTTGTCTCCAAACCTTATGTCGGTTCCTTTACCTCACGCTTCTTGGGAGAAGGCGGTGGTGTGTTACCAGCATCCTGGATTACTGGATCCGCCTGAGAAGGCGTTTGTCCATCCTTTGTCATATCCTGCTCGTTAATATCCGCCAATCTGTTCTTCTTCTTGTTGTTGTTTGATATAGAACCATAGTGCAAGGTTCTAGGGATTACGTTGCTCTATCCTTCATGTTTTGTTTATGACTCTCACGCCTTTCGCTCAAGGACTCGATGTCCCTCTTTCCCACAGACGGCGCCAATTTGATGAGTCCAAAAAGTTGAACTACCAAATAAAGGGGACACTAACCTCAAAATAGAGATCAGCGACCTAAAACTGCTCCTGAATACGTCACAGCGACCTGACAAGTCTTCCGTGAATCTTCTGGCGACCTCCCTGGTCCTGCAAAATAGCGCCTCAGACGGTCCGGATTTCAAGCCCGTTAAGGCCCTCCGACGCTTAAGTTAATAAGCGAAATCAAAACACTCAACACTTCTTCTCAAATATAAAACAGTAATGCGATAGAGCAATATCGACTTAGATTACTAATGAGGGGCATACGCCTCCTTTTATAGAGATTGGGGAAGTGTCCCTCAATCTAGGGTTACCTTCTATAACCGTAATTCCATTCATATCAGAACTCTTCAACCGACTCACAATTGGGACTCTCCCCTCATGTTAAGTTCCCATACATAACAAATCTTCTTAATACAATAGGCCTGGGCCCCTTATACAACCCCAGCGAAAACCATATATATTACTCACTTTATGCCCACAGGCTGAATATTCATAAAGCCCACAAAATGAGCTCAAGTGTACAGCTCAAACCATAAGAGATCACGACCCTATATGAGAACTCATCCCCATATTACTGGTCGCTACTCTATACAAACTGGCTCATTCACTTCATAAAGACACAATACAGCTCGATCATCTCCTAGGAGGAACACTCTCTCCCAAAAATGAGGTCGTTGACCACAAATAATCTTATACAACAAACATCATTACATATGGACATTTTGGTCTGTATCAACACTATTGATTTTTGAAGAGATCGGGACTGCTCCAAAAAAAGTTCTGAACTCTTCCTCTTTTTTCTGATTAAACGATAAGTATTTTTCATAATTGCTTTCCTACTTTTTTTTAAATTTAATACTCCTACAATAATTAATCTTCTTACTTTCTATTCAGCTATATTCTTCCGCTCTACTTAACATGAAAAATTGTGTTTTTCCTCTATTTCTTCTACTGCACATTTTCGCTTTTTTTTTTACTGCGAAAAAATTTCCCTCTTCTTTTCGTGAATTCTAATTCCCTCCTTTTCTTGAAAAACCAATGTCGTCTAACTATTTTTAGAGAGTAAAATTCAGAAGAAAAAAAATGGTGATAATTGAAAAGCCACCATGAAAGCTGAGGCCAAGGGTGAAGATTTAAGGACAAGTGCATATATAATTGTGAAGGCTCTAGTAACCTCATTTTGAAAATTATAAAATCTAAAGATTGTCTAATTCCATTACAAAATGTATCTAGAATTCGGCCTAATTATAAAAGGACCCCATTTATTTTTTAAAATTCCAAACAACCCATTATATTTATTGTTGATACTTTCAACATTGATAAAGTGAGTCTTTTTTAATATACAAATAGTCGGCTTGTATTTATTTGTATATTTGAAAGATAAATGAAGTCTTTTTGCAATTATATATATATGTGTGTGTGTATATATATATATATATATATAGGGGTGGGTTCAAATGAAACCTTGTCAATATATGTGAACCTAGGGACCAATCTAAACCGTACATAAATTTAATCCAAAGGCCAGATTTTATTGAAATTTTGTATTTATAAATGGGAAAATTAGAATTTGTACGCTGGTATATTAAYGTCGAGGGGCAAATTAGGACCATCCAAAAATTTTACAAAATCCCGGCACCGTGATATTTGGAATTCCAAAAGGTAACTAAAATGTGAACTATCTTGTATCATATATTCTTCAAATAAAAATTCAAGGGATTTTGTGTCTGTCTCGTAGAAGTTATTCCTTCAAAAATGCGATATACATAAAACCGCGGTTTTTGAAAATTAGCACTGTGCTTTATGATAAACAATCGAGGTGTTTCGATGGTGAGCGACGGCCGGCGGTCCAGAGGTCAGCGACGGGCGGCGTCTGTGGGTGTCACAGGTACGATTTTCATATTTTTTGTCTGTAAAACCCTAGAAAGTAGACTGTAATTGAATTTAAACTCCACTTTATTATAACAATTGAATTTCTAGTTAACAGAAACAATTCCAATCGAATTCCTCTTAATTTTTTGAGTTTTTTTTAATGATTTTTCTGTAACTTCTGAAAAGTGGGTTCCAGGAGGTTGCTTTGGACATGCAAATATTAATTTTGTAAAAATTAGTGTTTTTAAATGGCAATAATTTCCGAACAAATTTTCAAGGTTGCTTTGGTGGGTTTTGTATTGTGTTCGCAGTGCTTGTATATCACATGATTTATCAATGGTGTATATGTGGTGCTTYTAATATCTATTTTTTAATGCTTTTATTRTTTATGRTGCTTTGATTCGTGTTTTGTTGTGCTTTATATCTAGAATCGCTTTATTTATGTCTGTAGGGGTGCTTTTATTTCGAACGAGGGAGAAAAATATATGTGTGATGCTTTTTGATATCTATTCTAAGTGCTTCTATTATTTTTTGATGCTTTAAATTATATTCTACTGTGCTTTGATAATATGTTTTGCAGTGCTTTGGATCTAACTGTATAGAGCTTGTATGATATGGTGCTTTGATTGTATGTAATTGTTGCTTTTGAATATATGTGTGATGCTTTTTGATATCTATTCTAAGTGCTTTTATTATTTTTTGATGCTTTGAATTATCTTCTATTGTGCTTTGATAATATGTTTTGCAATGCTTTGGATCTAACTGGCGTGCAGAGCGATTTGAGATCGACTTAATGCCTTGAGMAATTCATTTAGCTTAAGGAACCATTTCGACGGAATATCATAATTCGAATCCCAAGAACAGAACGCGTATATACATGACCTCCACACACCACTCGAAGCTGTCGCAAAAGAAATTGACGGCAGATAATTGCTTGAGAACTCGAAATAGAGTATGTATGGCGCGTCGACGGCAGCCATGATCGGAGTACTGTCGGAGCGCATTTTAATAATTAGGCGCTTTAGTGAACGGCTCAATGGCTTGAATTCTCGGAAGCCAGAGCAATAGTCAAGTTCCAGCTCTTCAAGACAGGGGAAATTCGACGAAAATCTGTTGAACGACTCTTTAGAAAGACGCAGAAGCCGTAGATATAAAGACTTGAGACGAGGGAAGTAGATATTATCGTGACACCAATTCCGACAGTTTTCGACGCGGATGGTTTCGAGGAGGGTTGGGACATCRTCGATTTCAATTCTACTACTATCATACCCATCTCCATTATTAACATAACAAGTAAAGTGTTTGAGRTTAYGAGCCTTGTTCACTCTAATAGTTGTCAATCCCAAACATGAACGCAGGACAAGATTGAATTTCTTTACACCCAGATTTATTATRACTGTTGGGATCCATTTTTYAAGAAACGAAATTRTTKCTTTTGAGTATGTATATGTSTGGATGTGCGCATTTGTGCCTGCGAAGACTACRAGATTGAYGTGGTCGATCTGCTTATAAACGGARAAAGCGGTGCCCCACCCGAATTTGATATTGATGCGACCGAATGATATGTTAAATTCATGAACAATGTTATTTYATTTTATTTTATTTTCTGCATTAATACTTATTAACTTTTATCCGTGAACTTGGTGTTTGTTTAAGATTTAACTGGTTTTGGTATTTGATTGCTGAAGATTTAAATGGTTTTAGTTTTTGGTGTTGACAATGGASTGGTTATTTATTTGTTTTGCGTGTCATATTATGTTTGTTTATATAATTATGATAATTTCACTTTTTGTGCAACAAATAATCAGTATTATCGAAGAAAATATWGCAAAGAAGCAATGTGCAACAAAAGCAGTATTGTCAAAATAATAGTACATAAAGCACCTCATTTTTTATAACCTCCTGCGGTCGACTTATTAATTTAAGTTGATTTTAGGTGCCAAGATACTCTCGTTAATATTGCTAGAAAAGATATAAAGAACTGGTCTGTTATTAATTTAAGTTTCCATTAGGTGCCAATATACTCTCATTCGTATTGTTAACAAGGAGATAAGGAGTTGATTTTTTTTTAACGTGCTGTGGTCTCCTTTCTTAGTTGGAAATGTTAAAGCCACTTTTGTGCTAAAAAAATGACTTCAACCAAAATATCTCGAAGTTGATTGTTAATTAATAACAATAATCAATCTTTATTCTTAATAAGAAAGCGTTTAAATAGATTAAAGCAGAATGTATGATTTTGTGATTAGCAATAATATAATCCTGACGATTAATTCTATTCTACTGGGCAATTACGAGCGTCGTGCCATGCACCCACATCGTTTAGACGTTCGACGTAATTTTTTTTTAATAGGACTACCACCATTGTTTTGATTCTCACACTCGACACTTTCAATATTCGGCGGGACGACTTGCTTCTCGCCCTTTCTATTACAATAAATAGTTTTGAGCTGGATAGTATTATCGCGAGACCTTTTCTCCGATCCTAGACGAACATCGAAACCACACTTGGAGGCATAAGTTCTATAGAACTTTATACCTTCTTCTAACGTATTAAACTTTTTCCCCTCGACAGGCTTATAACTCAATTCACACATAGGCACGTAGTACTCAGTAAGCTCAGGGGATATCTCGACGTGAAATTAAGTGCTTCCACTGCAATCATTACTGTCTGAAAACAAAAACAAAAAAATCTGCATCCTCTTTTTTTTTTTTTTTTTTTTTTGAAAATATTTACGTGATGAAAATATAACAGATTAATATCGTTCTCATAAACTAATCGAATTAGCAAGCACCGGCGGATAAAAAAAACGCAGAACATGTTGAAAAAAAAAACTAAACCGGCGGAAAAAAAAAACGCCCGAATTGTTTTTCGTGCAAGCACCGGGACATATCACAGAAAGCACTAAATGTTCATATAATGGTGCAGATTTCCGCTTTTATTGCTTCGAAGGCTATGTGTTCGATAACGTATAAAGCACTATTCAAGCACTGTTCATACAGTGCTATTGCTCAAAGCACTGTTCGATAACATATAAACCACCGACATATGATTTTTATTCTTCAGAGTTAGGAAAGGGTTATATAATTTTTATTTTCTGCATCCTCTTTTTTTTTTTTTTTTTTTTTTGAAAATATTTACGTGATGAAAATATAACAGATTAATATCGTTCTCATAAACTAATCGAATTAGCAAGCACCGGCGGATAAAAAAAACGCAGAACATGTTGAAAAAAAAAACTAAACCGGCGGAAAAAAAAAACGCCCGAATTGTTTTTCGTGCAAGCACCGGGACATATCACAGAAAGCACTAAATGTTCATATAATGGTGCAGATTTCCGCTTTTATTGCTTCGAAGGCTATGTGTTCGATAACGTATAAAGCACTATTCAAGCACTGTTCATACAGTGCTATTGCTCAAAGCACTGTTCGATAACATATAAACCACCGACATATGATTTTTATTCTTCAGAGTTAGGAAAGGGTTATATAATTTTTATTT
>BMAC01000102.1:1289364-1345844 GCA_014905375.1 Phtheirospermum japonicum | reverse complement strand
TTGTTTTGATTACAAGTCGAATTAGACATAAATGCGTGTTTTTAAATTATTTTCCATTGGTGGAGTTTTAGATATTTATATTATGAATGTTATTTTCCGCTGCGTAATTTTGAACCTTAAGAAAATTTTCTATTTTCTTTTGATCTTTTATATTAAAATTACGAAAATTTGACATTTATTGTGACGCCAAGATTTCTATATTTAATTATTTTAAAAATATAAATTATTTTTAAACTAAAGTTAAATCAGGGCGTTACAGATTTGTTCTCATTAGCACGAAGGATCAGGTGATAACTATTATGCTTGGTCTCTTAAATGTAATTCGAGGATCCCAATGTCACGTTGATATAAAAAAAGTTAACGACAAGCAATGCGATACATATCGAGATACATGTTAATCTCTATGATTATTGTTAGATGATCGAAAATATATTGACGGTAATATCAGACGCAAGTGTGAGTGTGTGTGTGTGTGTGTATATATATATATATATATATATATATATATATATATATATATATATATATATTTATATTTATATTTATATTTATATATAACTTAAGTCTACATATATATACAATAATTAATTAAATATTTTAATACATTCAAATCAAATTATTTTTATTTAAAATAAAAAAATTATCGTGCAACGTACGGGCACAATACTAGTATACATGTACAATCAGATGACACTGTACTACAAATAAATGAGGGATATTTGTATAATATAATAAATTACATATGTTTGAAATGACTCTTCTTAGTTTCAAAGTAAAAGAGCTACTTCAAAATTATATTGGTTGGAAAATTCCTTTGACTAAGAGACAGAATGTTTTTACCTTATTTTTTCGGCTGTCAAACCACTATGGCTGCGTATGATTTCTTTTTTATTGAAAGCGTAAGGATGTTTTGAAACGCTGAAGTCTTGTTAGTATTATTGGAGTTAGTGGAGTTAAGTAAAAAACGTGGGAGTTTAAACTCCCTTAATATTTGTTTTTTGATAACACTCCTTGAAACTATCAAGAAAATAGAACGTGGGCTTACAGAGAGAAGAAAAAGAAAACTCTAAGGAGCACGAGTTCCTCAACAACTTTTAGGATTTAGATTTTAAAAGAGAGTTATTATTGGGCTTGGGTTTTAAAATAAGAAGGTATATAACTATAGGTCCATAAAATTAATAATGTGGCCCAATATTGAGATTATTAACTTATTTTCAAATTTAGTTAAAAAATATCTATATAAATAGTAACAATAAATTATAATATATAAAAAATATTTATAAGTATTAATTAGTAGTCTTAATTAAAACTAGATATTACAGTCTACCCCACCTAAGTAATTTTCGACATCAAAAATTCTAGTACGTACCTAAACTTATAATATTCGGTTGGTGTACATCTCCTCTTTCACGTTCCCAAGTTGCTTCATCTTTGCCATGTCGATTTCATTGTACCTTAATTAAATGTTATATCTTTGTTTCTTAACTAGCGGACTTTCTTTTCCAAAAATGCACATGGCTTCTCTTCATAGGTCAAGTCCCATTTGACTTCCAAAGTCGTATAATTGATAATGTGACTTGGGTCATGAACTTACTTTCTCAACATCGATACATGAAAAACATTGTGTACGAAATCAAAATCGGGTGGTAAAGCCAAACGATACCCTAGACTCCTCACTCGATTGAGAATTTCAAATGGCCATGATATTTCTTGGTCGAAGCTTTCCATTTTTACCAAATCGAAGAACTCTTTTGGTTTGTGACACTTTCACAAACACTCTATCGCTTACCTTGAAATACATATCTTTTCTACGCTTGTCCGAGTATGACTTTTGTTGATCTTGAGTGCCCTTTATTCTCTCATGAGTCAATTTGATCTTTTCTACAATTTTTCCAATTAACTCCGACCCTACACTTTTCTCTCACCAACTTCATCCCAAGTTATTAGAGACCTACACTTTCTCCCATATAATGTCTCGTAAGGTGCCATTCCAATAGTATCTTGTTAACTATTATTGTAAGTAAACTCGATCAAAGGTAGAAGTGTTTCCTAATCAACCTCTACGTCAAGTACGCAAGCTCGCAGCATGTCTTTGAGGGCTTAAATCATACATTCGGACTGGCCGTTCGTTTAGGGATGGTAAACAGTACTATACTTTAACTTTGTCCTAAAGAGACTTTGATGTACAATGAGCGTCCTACCTGACACTATTGCTACAGGGATCCCATGCAATCTCACAATCTCCTTGAGGTAAAGATGTGCATATTGATTCATACTTAGTGTCATTTTCACTGGCAAAAAGTATGACGACTTAGTTAATCTATCAATTATAACCCATAATGTCCTATTTCCTTTAAACGTCCTGGGTAAATTAACAACAAAGTCCATAGATATATGTTCCCACCTCCATTATGGGACTTCAAGTGGCTTAAGTAATCTATAATGTCATTAATGCTCAGCTTTGACTTGTTCACAAGTCAAGCAACTCTCCACGAACTTACCTTTATCAATTTTCATTCCTTTCCACCAAAGTGCTCTTTTAAGTTCTTCGTACATCTTGGTACCACCGGGATGTGTGGTGTATGGTATAGTATGAGCTTCGAGCAATACTTCCCTTCTTATTCTCTAATATTTAAGCACACATATCCTACTTTTGTATACTAATGCAACGCCCGTAGCCATAAAGAAACCCTTGTCACTCCCGGATAACACTTGTGTTTTCACTTTCTTTAACGACTCATCTTGAGTTTGATCCTCCTTAATCTTATCCCTTAAGGTTGGTTGTACCACCACAGCATATAAAATTAAATTTGTACTTCTCGGAGGCACTAATACTTTAATACTCAGCTTTGAGAAATCACGTACTAGCTTATCTTGAATTGTCATTAGGAAGACTAACTCCCCTCGTGTTTTATGGCTTAAAGCACCAGCAACCACATTAATTGCCTGAATGGTATTGGAGGGTACACTCGTAGTCCTTTACAAATTTGAGTCACCTTCTTTGCCTCATGTTCAACTCATTCTGAGTGAACAAATATATCAAACTCTTGTGGTCCGTAAAACTCTCACATCCTCCATACAAATATTATCACCAAATCATAAGCGCATGAACCACAACCGGTAATTCCAAGTCATGTGTTAGGTAATTCAACTTGTGTGGCTTCAACTGCCTTGAATCATAAGCCAAAACTTTCCTATGTTGCATGATTATGCAACCAAGTCCTTTCTTAGATGTGTCACTATAAATAAAGAAATCCTTTGCAGGGCCTATAATAGTTAACACTAGGGATGATGTTAGTTTCATTTTTAAAACTTGAATCTCTCTTCGAACATTTTACTCCAAATAAGTTTTCATCTTTTCTCATCAACCTCGTCATAGGTCCCGCTACCTTTGAGAATCCTTTAATAAATCTGTGATAATAACCCGCCAAACCCAAGAAAATACGAATTTCACTCACGATGTTCAGTGCATTGCAATCATTTACCACCTTAATTTTGGTCGGCTCGAACTCAATCCCTTGGGTAGTCACTACATGTCCGAGAAAAACAACTCGATCCACCCAAGATTCATATTTCTAAAACTTCGCATATAACTTCTCCGAGCGAAAAGTCTCTAACACCGTTCTCAAGTGCCCCTCATGTTGTTTCTCATTTTGAAATATACCAAAATATCGTAGATAAACCCAATGACAAACTTGTCCAAATATGGATGAAACACTCGATTCATAAAATCCACGAATACACCCAGAGCATTACTTAATCAAAACATCATCACTACAAACCCATAGTGACCGTATCGCGTCCTAAACACTGTATTCAAAATATCCACATCCCTTGTCCTTAATTGATGATATGTCAATCTTAAATCAAGTTTTGACAAGATCCTCTCTCGATATCAAATTCAAAGTTGTAATCGTTTTAGCTAACTCGACAAAAAAGCAAATGAAACTGTTGCGAGCTGCCTCATAAAACAACCCGAATGAAGCCAAGACAATTTCTAAAAACTTTTGAGAATGGTGTGTGTATGTGTGTGTATATATATATATATATATTAATTGCATATATTTTATTTTGTAAACTCGTAGTTGTTAGGATGTGGATCTATACAGGGAAGCCAGTGTGAAGACTACATTTTTGAAAGGGATGGCAGAAAAGTACACCAAGTGGCTAAAAAAGTTTAAGCAGACCCATGCGAGGACTAGTACGAGGCCAACATTCATTAACGAACACGTCTGGAGGTAAGAGTTTTTTTTTTTTAAGTAAATTATTAATTAAAGAATTTATTATTTATCAAAGATATCAACTAGGATATGGGGAATAGAGTTGGATAAGCCTGAACACAAAGACAAGTCCTACTGGTGTGGGTACAGGGATGTCAAAGCACATCTAAATCTGCGATAAATCACTCACTAGATATTGTAAGTAACTTTAAATCGTCATAAATTATTGAGAAAGAATTTATTTACCTCCTGAACTATGGCCATTTTGACACATCGCCTCCTAAACTTTTTTTTTCGTGTAAATTACCTCCTAAACTATATGAATTTTACAATTAACCTCATGAACTCTCATTTTTTATGGAACTTTTGGTCGGAACTCACTCGTGTGACATGCATGCTTACATATAAGGGGTAAAACTGACTTTCCATCTCTTACTTATGACTCCTGCTCAAAACAATGGCACGTGAGCACTCGCGTGACCTGTTAAGATAATGTTCACATTAATATAAGTATACACGTAGAATTTGGAACCTACGTAGTGCCCACGTGCCACTATTTTAAGCGGGAGTCATAAGGAGGAGATGGAAAGTCAATTTTACCCCTTATACGTTAGCGTGCATGTCACACGAGTGAGATTCGGCTAGAATTTCCACCAAAAATGGGAGTTCAGGAGGTTAAGTGCGAAATTCGTACAATTTAGGAGGTAATTTGCACGAAAAAAAAGTTTAGGAGGCAAAGTGTCAAAATGGCCATAGTTTAGGAGGTAAAAAAAAATTCTCTAAATTATTTATTTATTTAATGCTTGTTATTTGATGATTTCATTTGAATACATGAAAGGGAGAAGTGTTGGTCGACCACTACATATGAGTTTTTTGTATGTACGCACAGGAAGCCTGATGGGGTGTTTGTTGATCATAGATCAACGACTACCGATGTAAGTATCTTTCATGCTTAATACTTAATTAACTTATTTTTTGGTTTTGATATGGACGTAAAATTTATGAACTGTTTGTATTTCAGGAGAATTTACAGAGACGTCCGGATGAGGCACATGCTTCATCACAGGATCCAAATAATGATGTTGATGAGGACATTATTTATCTCAACGTCATCGAGTCGAATTAGGGTCGATATTACGGCATAGGATGCTTCAAGAAGTTGGTGGCTTCTTCTAAGGGTTTGAGTGGCACTTCTTCCTCCTCCTAGTATGATAGGACTCAGGTGACGACACTCCAAAGACAGCTCCCACCGCAGCAAGATTAACTTAGGGACACGAGAGGAGCTCAAAAAGCAATTGAAGAGAAGTACATTCGATCTGAGCAAACACGTGGGCAACGAGAGAAGGATCTCGAGGCTTGGCTCCAGCGTGAGATGGATGCCCGAATGAATATAAACTCGCTGAAATGATGGCGGCTTATATGAAGTCCCAGCAGCCTCCCCCGACCTAGTACTCCCCTGACACGTTTTTAGATATATATTGTCATTTTATGAGTAACGATGGATTACTATAAACTTGAAATATATTTTTAATTCGTGGTTTGTTTTACATTTTTTATATTTCAAAACATGTTTATTTCAATTCGTATTTTGTTTTTCCTTTCTTATTATTTCATGTATTCTATATAGAAATAGGTAATGTAATAATAGTAATTATTATTTAAAAAAAAATTCAAATAAAATGAGGGAATAAAACTCCCTCGAAAAAATTACCAAAGCCGAGGGATTAGAATTCCTTTGGTAATACCGAGGGTGTGTTCCCTCTGTAATATCGAGGGATTACATTCCCTTAATATTACCGAGGGATTACTAATTCGAGTGTCATAATATTTATCGAGGAAAACTCCTTTGTAAATCCCTCGGGATTGATACTATTTCCCTCGGTACTCGTTACCGAGGAGGGTTTTACTGAGGGACTTTGTATTCGGTAAAACACTATTTTTTTGTACTTATTAAATCTTTTAAAACTTTAGAGCTTATTCTAACAACTATATATTTATGCGGTAGCGAAAGATATATGATAAGATGAAAATAAAATAGAGGAATTTAAATAATGTTCAAAAGAAAAGGAGTATCATGATAGTGGAAAGGGGTACCAAAAGAGTTGGAAATCTGTTAGTTCATGTCTTCCTAAATATCAAATTACATCTGAATCAAAAGGTTAGTAATTTATTTATTCGTTAAATATAACACTAAATCAATATTTTTTCTAATCAAAATTACAAGTCTTTTTGTAAAAGTTTAGTGATAAATGAGCCTATATGTTTGGAGATAAATGAGTTTTAAGGAAAAAAAAAAAAAAAAAGCCCCAATGCATACATTGTGGTGCTATATATATGTTTGAGTATGACATTTTGTTGTGATAATGAAATAATCAAGTTAGCTCCTATTGAGGTTCCTGGTGAATCATACGAGTTGTTTACTTCTCAGTCGGAAGAGGCTATACATTTTCAAACAAACATCCTTCTATTCAATTGCATATTCTCTCTATCTCATTCGGAGTAAATTAGATAAAGACCTTACATATCTACAAGACGAGGAGTTTATACATTTCAAATACAAGGAATGGTGTAATGTGACCTTTCTGGGTTAATACATAATGAAGATGGTTTTCACTATTTTCAATCAAAAAACAGATCGAAAATGGAATGAACACATTTGAGAACTCCACTTTATCTACGATAATCATGAAAAAACTCATGAGAATACTATAGTGAAATCCATATGCAAAAGTCTTTAGAAGATTAATAAATTATTCATCGATAGAGATTCAGATAATACGAAGTGATGATTATGATGATGTTCAACTCTGTATCTCAAAAGATGTAAAATGAAATCAACGAGTATATAATTAATTAAACAGTTGATACTAATATACCATTTAAACATGACAATGTTATCCATGCACATTAAGGAGATAAATTTAGACTAAGTTATTATTATGGATGTTATGACCCTTTTTAATATAAATATCTTTTTCCAAAATGTGGTATCAGATGACATCAAAATCATTCCTCGAGTGACACGTTTAGGATTTTTTTAATCCCTTTTTAATATTTAATATTAAATTAAAAAAAATATAATCACGCTACATCAGCAAGAAAACACGATCAGACATTTTTTGAGCCTTTTTATGAATTTACCAACTAGCAGACGTGGTCTGATGCTGGCTAATGTCACGTACATTTTTGCAATGTGGCCAATATAATAAATAATAAAATAATTTTTTTTTCCCATGGGATTTGCTATACATATTTTGTCCATGTAAATCCTAATAAATAACAAATCCAAAAAGTTGTAGATTATATGAATAGCTCGTGACTTCAAGACTTTAAAATGTCTTAAACGAATTTTAGGGAACTTTTAAAATATCTTTAGAAATCTTAATTAAATCCAAAAGGTTTTTACCATTTGTTTATTAATAATGATAACAAATCTTCCCGACTTTTTCTTTGGCCCTTACATTTTTATAAATATCCTGGTTTTGTTATTCATTAGGGTTTATATATTGAAGAATTAAGGCAGTAATACATTATACATATCATGGACCAGATGATATCCCCGTTGACAGAAGACATATTGCAGCGCGCACTCCCTTTCCTCCCCCAAAACGACGCCGTCCGAACTTGCGTACTCTCCAAATCATGGCGTTACCTTTGGTATTCTCGCACCAATATTGAGTTTTCTGAAAGACGCTTCTCGGGAGATCAGAAAGCATTCCTCTCCGTAATCGACAAGATCTTACAAAGGTACCACGATGATGAAAAGCTTTCAATACAAGAATTTCTTTTGGAAGTTTCGGGCTTTGGTTCTAGAACAATTTCGCTTCTTGAAAACTGGATTCCAATAGTTCTGACGGGTACGGGTTTAAAGACGTTCCGTCTCAGTCTCACTCCTCTTTGGTTTGAGATTGATAAATATTTTGCCCTGCCCCAACTCGTGTTTCAAGCCCAATCCCTCCAAGAGCTGTATCTGTCAAGATGCTTGTTGAAACAAATTGACCCCACCGACGATGTACTCTTCAAGCGCCTTCGAACCCTTTCCCTCCGTTGTGTCCGCATTGCACAAGCGACTTTTGAGAAGATTATGTCAAGCTGCCCTTTAATTGAATGGTTGGTCCTGGAAGAGTGCAAGGGGCTGAGAACCGTTAAGGTGAATAATTCTCATAGTCTCAAGCACTTTGATTGTTGTTATCTTTGTTGCAATGATCCTAGAATTGAAATCGCCGCCACAAGTGCTCTTGAAATCATTAGAATTAAGAGATGTACGAATTGGTATCACTACCACCACGGCCGCCACTTCCCTCGACTCAAGTCTCTGTATCTATACAATGTTCAATTGCCTACAGAGTCATTCGGCAACCTCTCGTCCAATAACTTCCCCTGTCTTGAAGAGTTGGAACTCGAACATTGCTATGGCTTCGAAGAATTCAAGCTATCTTGTCGTTCGATTAAGCGCCTGACTATTGATATGGGTTCGTGCAGTCAGCCGATCAAGGCTCTTATTCATGCCCCGGACTTACTTTATTTTAAATTATTATCAGCAGGCTCTACTCTGCCACCGTTGATATCTTTCAAGGCAATTTCCAGCTGTGAGTGGGAGTCAGATATATCCGTGGGTTGTCGTGTAGATTCCAATAATAAAGATTTGTCGACATGGTTCCTTAAGCTAAGTGAACTGCTCAAGGCACTACGTCAATCCCAAATTTCTCTTAAACTTGAAAATTATCCCTTGACGCATCGACGCATTGTGGACAAGCGTGGCGGTTTCTATGAACCGGTTGTTGTGGAACACTTGAGTTTAATGGGAGACTTTTCATGTTCTTCCTTTACAGTGTTTTCGAATAATTTGTTTCGTGTTTGTCGTCCAATGTACATTTATGGTGCACAGATTGAATGGGAGAATGAAAAGAAGGAACTAGTCGAAGAGTCTCTATGCAAGATCCTCCTACTGGAGAGTCTCTTCGCAAAATCCTCCTACATTTGGAATCGAGATTTGGTGGAATTAAGCATGGAAACATTTGACGATGATGCAAAAGAATGGCATCGTTTCCAGGGGGGTGTAGGCTTGTCCGAATGTGCATTGACAAACAAACAAAGGATTCGTTTCCGATTGAAATGGAGAGAGTAGCCAAGCTTGGCTTGGTTAGTTCTTTTATTCTGCAGTCTTAATATTTATTTAAGTTATTCAGAGTCATGTATGGCCGAACCATTTGCTCTACTCTTGTTTTTCTGTTAGTGCTTTAGAAGGATGAGCTTTAAGTTTTGAAATTATCAGCCTTTATGTTGCTCGGTTGCTTTTGTTAATTTTCTCCTGATTCATTTGTTTATGAGAAAGAGAACATCACCCTAATCATTTGATTATGGATTTAATCACGCAAACACTTTCAAGTTTTCAGCAATTTTCAGTAGGGGAAAAAATAAAGTCACGGCACGCTTCCCTTGAAGAAACCCGGCCCGGTGCAGTCTGTAGCAGAGGATTCTCATTATTTCTTTAATGTTTTGATGTGATTGTCGTTGATTTACCAAGGCCCGAATATGAACTTGGTTTTGTCTATAGATCACAGTCCAAAGCCGGTCCGAGGCCTCCAGGGGTTCAGAATTCATTTTCATGATGAAATAAATTTATTTAATTATTTTATTTATTTTATTTTTATGTTATCTTTGGTTTGATCTTGTTTAGAAAAAGATAGAGTTATGAACCTCTTATTTTGTCATTGATTCTAGGTTGTAATTTAGACTTATTTATTATCTTGCAGTGATTCTTGGAATTCCACAAGAAGAAAGGTAAAACCCTCATTTTTATTCATTACTTTGAAATTGGCCCAGTTGTTTTGATTTTGTTGTTTTCTTTTCTAAACATCTTATGTTGAATGAATCGCCTTGTGGTTGTTGGCGATGGTTTTCCTGTTGAGAACGATTTTCCTATTGTTCTATGAGAATGTTCACAATTATTGGATTAACTTGCTACTCTACAATATAATATGATCTTCTTGCTGCTAAAGAATTTCTTCTGTCTCTAATTTTTATAGTATGTCATATTTTGCCTTTACTCGCAGAGTTCTTTAATGCATTTTGATTTACAGTAAAGTTTAAGATTTTAGTTCATTTTGATTTTCAATAAAAATGCTAATCCGATGTTTCATTTTACTGAGACTTGAGGTTTATATAGGCTAGCTAGCTTTAAGTATGGTTTTGTTCGCTTATTTCATTGGTTTTTAACTGGTTTAGCTTTGTAATTGGCTGGCGAATGCAGCCTTTGCCTTCGTAGTACTGTGATAATAACAATGTTAGCATTTGGTAATTATTATATGATCTTGCATTGTTGCTCAGTCTTCTTAATTTGGTTTCAGTTGCCTGCTACTATGCTAGATTATATGCCTTGATATTTTCATATCCAGGAGGGAGACAGTTATAAAAAAAACAAATTTCAAATAAACAATTATTTTTATTTAACTATTTTATAATAGGCTGCGAATTAAAGAGAGACAACATGGAGGCTTAGTTTACAGTCATACACATTTATAAAAGAATAATTTTTATTTTGGGTCATATGGCAAAAGTACTCCCGATTGACTTATTTCTTTTCCATTTTTTAGGGTTCAATTCCTTTTTCTCTTTTCTGTTCCTAATCTTTGCTTCCTCATGATTTTGTGAATAGTAAGAATTCTTATTTATTTTTTTGAGAGTTGTTCAGAAGGGAAAAGAAAGAAATTGGTACCCTTCACACGATGCCTCAACGATGAATCTTTCTCCTTCTCCATCGGATCGATTGTGTCATCCTTCTTCCATTATAAATAAATTCAATTTGTTTTCCATTATTTTCACCGCTTTGGGCCATTCTTCTTTCATTATCTCAAGGACAAGAAGAAAGGTAAAACCCTCCTTTTTATTCACACTTTGAAATTGGCCCTGTTGTTTTGATTTTGTTATTTTCTTTTCTAAACATTTTATGTTGAATGAATCGCCTTGTGGTTGTTGGCGATTGTTTTCCTGTCGAGAACGGATTTTTCTATTGTTCTATAAGAATGTTCACAATTATTGGATTAACTTGCTATTCTACAATGAAATATGATCTTCTTACTGAAGAAATTCTGTCTCCAATTTTTATAATATGTCATATTTTGCCTTTACTCAAGGAGTTGTTTAATGCATTTTGATTTACAGCAAAGTTTAAGATTTTAGTTCATTTTGATTTTGAATAAAAATGATAATCCGATGTTTCAATTTACTCAGACTTGAGATTTATATAGGCCAGCTAGCTTTAAGTATGGTTTTGTTCGCATTATTTCATTGGTTTTAACTGGTCTACTGAGGGACTCGGTATTCGGTAAAACACTATTTTTTTTGTACTTATTAAACTCCTTTAAAACTTTAGAGCTTTTTCTAACAATTATATATTTATGCGGCAGCGAAAGATATATGATAAGATGAAAATAAAATAGAGGAATATGAATAATATTCAAAAGCAGGGTATCATGATAGAGGATAGGGGCACTAAAAGAGTGGGAATCTGTAGAGTTCATGTCTTCCCAAATATCAAATTACATCTTAATCAAAAGGTTACTAATTTATTTATTCGTTAAATATAACACTAAATTACTTTTTTTTCTAATCAAAATTATAAGTTTTTTTGAAAAAGTTTAGTGATAGATGAGCCTATATGTTTGGAGATATATTAGTTTTTTTATATAAAATTAAAAAAAAAAAAAAGAAAAAAAAAGCCCCAATGCATACATCGTGGTGCTATATATATTTGAGCATGACATTTTATTGTGATAATGAAATAATCAAGTTAGCGCCTACTGAGGTTCCTGGTGAATCATATGAGTTGTTTACTTCTGAGTCGGAAGAGGCTATACATTTCAAACAAACATCCTTCTATTCAATTGCATATTCTCTCCATCTCATTTGGAGTAAATTAGATAAAGACCTTACATATTTACAAGACAAGGAGTTTATACATTTCAAACATAAGGAATGGTGTAACGTGACCTTTCTGGGTTAATACATGTGAAGATGGTTCTCACTATTTTCAATCAAAAAACAGATCGGAAATGGAATGAACACATTTGAGAACTCCACTTTATCTATGATAATCGTGAAAAAACTCATGAGAATATTATAGTGAAATCCATATGCAAAAGTCTTTAGAAGATTAATAAATTATTCATCGATAGAGATTAAGATAATACGAAGTGATGAGTATGATGATGTTCAACTCTGTATCAAAAAATATGTAAAATGAAATCAACGAGTATATAATTATTAAATAGTTGCTACTAATATATCATTAAACATGACAATGTTATCCATGCACATTAAGGAGATAAATTTAGACTAAGTTATTATTATGGATGTTATGACCCTTTTTAATATATATTTCTTTTTCCAAAATGTGGTATCAGATGACATCAAAATCGTTCCTCGAGTAACATGTTCAGGATTTTTTTATCCCTTTTTAATATTTAATATTAAAATAAAAAAATATAATCACGCTACATCAGCAAAAAAATACGATCAGACATTTTTTGATCCTTTTTTATGAGTTTACCAACTAGCAAACGTGATCTGATTGTGACTAATATCACGTACATTTTCTACAATGTGGCCAATATAATAAATAAAAAAATAATTTTTTTCATTGGATTTGCTATACATATTTTGTCTCAGAAGTCCATGTAAATCCTAATAAATAACAAATCCCAACTTTTGGTGTCCTGGCTGCCCCCTTAAGCTGGAAGAAGAGTTAGTGAATCCAATACCAAAAGGTTGTAGATTATATGAATATCTCGTGACTTTAAGACTTTAAAATGTCTTATACGAATTTTAATGAACTTTTAAAATATCTTTAGAAATCTTAATTGAACACATCATAACTTTTAAAAGCTTTAAAATATCTTAACCAATTACCTTGTCATTGTTAAAATCTTAAAAAGTCTTTAAATGTCTTGAATGAATACACAATCCTTAGTATTATTGGTTATATCAATTTTCGCGAAATTAACGAAAAAAAATACTCTAGGACAAAACTGTTAAACAAACGAGTAAAAAAATTGGTAGTCAAAAAAAGTGTAAAAATCATACCCAATCGACATAAAAAAAGGAAAAATTCCCACTTGATATACAATTGAACAAATATAATTCCATTTAATCACTCAAATTCTTTTATTCACATTTAAGTCAAATTAGTCCTACTAAATCATAAATTATCATATAAATTGTCTATAATACCCTAGTCTAATACATAACTTATTTATGTTATTCATGGTAAGTAGTGTCAACTATCCAATTAATCTTACTTAACTTTCTGCTAAATCATCTCAATTTGCAAAGTTATAAGTAAAGAAAAAAATCAATAATAATCCCCTCTTTTCTACACAACGCCCAATATAAATTTTTGTCATCGTCTAGTATGGAACTTTATTATACTAGTATGTAAAAGAATTTTTATAATGGAATTTTATTCTACTAGTACGAAATAATTGAGATATAGTATACTATATTAGTACAAAATTAAATTAACAATTGATTTTTTCAATATAATAAAAATCGGGAAAATTACTTTTTTGGTCCATTATATTGTCCACTTTCCAATTTAGGACCAAAATATTATCCACTATCAAAACACATACACGAAGTTAGCAAAATTATCAAAAAAGGTACAAAATTATCAAATCTGGGCTTGATGGCTGACGTGGCAGGATCTAATGTTTACTTATCAATTTTCATTTAATTTAAATGCAAAAAATCAAAAATTATGCATAAACCACCGAATTTACCTCCGAGCCTCTTTCTTTCCTAGTATTTTTGTACAACTAAAAATATTAATAAGTTAAAACTATCAGAATTTCTAAATTTCTTCACTGCACCTCCGTCATCACAGCCCCCAAACCCTTGAGATTCGGGTTTAAACCTAATCACCACGATGATGTGTCGAAAGGAGAACGTTTCGGGGATGATGTGGACCAATTAAATTTCTCCAAAGATGACGTATCAGGCTGTGGTTCACAGGGGTCTATTTTGGGAGGAGGCCAAGATTTTGATCAGGTATAAATAATAACTTTTTTTTATTTATGTTAATGTTGTCAGCCAACCTTTCTTCACGGCCTTTCAACAGTCAATTCATTCTCTGTATTTCTTCGTTTTTCTTATTTTTTCTTCTTCTTATTTTTCTCAATTCATGTTAGATTTGGAATTTACGATTTCGAATCCTCATCCGGCGTTATGTTTCTAAATTTTTTTAATTGAGTGTATTTCTCATTGGATGGTTTTGTTTAATAATGTTGGGATTATTGGAATTGAAATCGATTTGGAATCTTTTTTTCCTTCCGATTTGTTCTGCATATCGTAGATTGGGATTTATGACTTTTTTCAGAGAAATTTTCGTAGATCTCTGAGAGTTTTGCTTATTGATGTTGGATCTGGCAGATTATAGTAAAAGGTTAACTCATATTGACATAAATTTATATAATCTGGAAAAAACTAATAGCAAAATCAAAACCTTACCTCTCTATATTAACCCTAACAAATCTCCCCAATTTCACCACTCTCTAATCAATAATCACCTCGATCTCCTTCTCTCCGTCTTGCTAACCACTTATCTGCGATAAAAATTTCGGGCCGTGGAAAGGGACGCAAGGGGCTGGGCAAGGGCGGAGCAAAACGACACCGTAAGGTGCTCCGTGACAAAATACGAGTCATAACGAAGTCAGCGATCAGGCATCTGGCGAGGAGAGGCGGAGTGAAGAGAATCAGCGATCTGATATACGAGGAGACGAGGGGAATTTTGAAGATATTCCTTAAGAACGTCATCAGAGACGCCGTGACCTACACCGAGCATGCCAAGAGGAAGACGTGGCCTCCATGGATGTTGTCTATGCTTTGAAGAGGCAGGGTCGTACACTTTACAGATTCGGCGGTTAATATTGTATTTATCCCCTCTTTCTTATTTCTTTTAGTCCTATTTTTTTCCCCCCAAGATTGTTGGAAATTTGTGGATCTGGGCTTATGGTTGTGTAATTTAATGGGTTTTAATATTTCAATTTTTTTTATATAATCTGGCATCTTTTCTTCACCTCTTCCTTGAACTAATTTTAATGATAATTGTTAATTTCTTGCTGGAATCCATGGATACAATCTTCTAAAATATTTGAAGTTGATAGCTTAGACCCATCTCTCTGTTAGAACTTTATCTCACTCCCCAACATCAAAGTCTAATCATGTAGATTTAGATTTCTCAAGGTCAATCGACAACCATTAAAACAAATTAGTCATGTACGATATTGGGTCACCGACAGAGCTCTACTCCTTTCATTCCTTCCTTTCCTTCCAGATGCAGGCTCTGGTGTGTTGCTTGCGTCGGATGCTAGCTTGCTTATTTTAGGTCCAAAGGTTGGCGACAGTTTGGAGAAGCAGACCAAGTGATAAGTGTATTTTCATTCACACTGGAAAAATAATGGTCGAATCTGAATCCAACATTCCGATCCTTTTTCAATTTATAAAACCTAAATCATTTTCTTGAATGAAGTGAGATAGGAAAGGGAGAAAAGCAAAATCAGTGAGTTCATTTTTGATTTTCCATTTAAATATTTACATTTCTTATTGTTGTTGCTTTGATTCCGGGTTATTTCTGGGTGTTCAAGAAGAATGAACGGTGGTGGTGATGGTGGAGAGGTGGCATCAGCTGCGGTGGGTCCACCTGCATCGCTGGAGTGGAAATTCTCTCAGGTCTTTGGCGAGAGGACGGCCGACGAAGAAGTAAAAGAAGGTAATATAAATGAATTAATGAATGGTAAAAGTAATTTATCATTTGAGTTTGGATCTGTTGGCTAGGGTTTCAGTTTATGTTGAATTTGATCCGTTTCTGGATTGTTATTTGCTTGATTTAGAAGGAACTAATTGGAATTGATTGGGTATTTCAGTATGTGATCTGCATGTCCGTGTTTTAATCAATAATTTGTGGGATTGTAGTTTAAAGTGGAGTGGATTGAGTTCAATGTTAGTTTTTTTACTTTTTCCCAAAAGAGTGTTTTATGTTGTTGTGTTTATGAATCTTTGTGATTGTGTTTTGAACTTATTCTTCTAAATATGTTTTTATTTTCCTCATTATTCACGAGTCTCGAGTTATGAAGGTGTGAGTTTATGGCTTGAACTACAAGCATCACTTTTTATGTTGTGGTGAGGTGAGAATTGGTTTCCTAATATTGCATGCAGCAATTGAGGTGTAGTCAGAGTCATTTCCATAACTGCATTTTGTGTTCGGTCTGGCTGCATTACCCACTTGTTCAACATTGCAGGTGATCGAAGAATTTTTAGCACTCTAAGAATCTTCTCCGCAATAGTACGGAGTCGATTGTAGAGCGGTAAGATTTCTTGAGTCGTGTCTCTCGAGGATAGATGTAATCGGCGTTAAGTGTTTTTGATTAATCTCTCGTTATCCTTAGTTAAACTAATCTAATCTAAGAAAGCATTAATCATTAGTTTGGTTTTTGTGTTGTAACACTAAACTTGAATTGAAAAGAGAGTTTGAAAGACATTGAGGCAAGTAGAAAGGAATTTAAAACTTGCTTTAAAATAACTAGACTTAATGACACAAATTAAACCTAATTAACAACTTAATTAAATTAAAGCTATTAACTAAGAAGGCTTGTAAATTTAAAAGCTAAAAAGGAGGGAAAGTCAAATTTAAATTAAAAAGAAGTCAAAAGCATTTAATAGGTAAAAGTCAAATGTTTTAAAAGGGGAAGCTAGTAATAACTTTCAAGACTCCAATGTTTGTTTGAACAAAAAGAGTAAAAAGCTTCAACATGCAAGCTTCAATGGAGTTTTAAGCAAGAAGAAAAATAATTTAAAAATTGGAAGAGAACTTGAAAATGCTAAGAGGAACACAACAAGAACTACAAATTAACTACCAACACACAACAACAATAACAACCAAGAACAACAACAAAAAAAAAGGGGAAACATTACTACCAATTTGTATTCCAACCAAAAGCTTCAAATGTAGAGTAAAATCTTCAAAACACCAAGAGAAATAACAATAATACAATCCACAAATGAGAGAGATGTCACCTTCTCCAACACTTATGAACAACTACTAATTAGCTAATTAACTAATTAACTAAGCTAAATCAAACTAGCTAACTAAGGATTATATCTAGGGTTTGCAATGGAATAGTGAAAATCAGCTTGGAAGAGATTGAATGGGGTTCAAAATCAGCCAAAGAAGGATAAGGTTTGGGGGGGAGAGTGCTAGCTATTTATACAAAAACGCAGGGGCAAAAATGTCAAAATGGATCAAAAATTCTGCGTGTCAGTCGATCGACTGAAAGCTGTCGATCGACTGAAAATCCCCAAAACCACAAAACACACTGCCGATCAGTCGATTTCCATGGGGTTCAGTCGATCGACTAGAAGTCAGTCAATCGACAGCAGTTCAGTCGATCGACTAAGATCCAGTCGATCGTCTGTCCTGTCAATCGATTGACTGACAGGCAGTTCCGGCTCATTTTTTTCTCGTTTCCGCTCTAACATTCGCCGGCTGTCGCTCCTCATTTGTGCTGTGTTCCCTTGCTTGCTTGTTCTAATCCGAGTCGAACGGAATGTCTTGAGCGTGCACGGGACCGCTTTGGTCATCCTACGGCCAAAGAGACAAAAACGAGTAGATATAAACGAAAATCTAATGAAAACCGCACAAAAGTTACAAAAACCTAAAATTAATAAAATCGGCCAAAACGACTCCTAATACACATAAAAGCAAACAAAACACATGCAAGCGCGACACAAAACGGTAACAAAAATACGTACAAAAACATACAAACCAACCACCCCACACTTAGAATGATTGCTTGTCCTCAAGCAAAACTTAATATAGAATTACAAAACTACCCCCGGACAATAAACTAAACACCAAACTTAATTCGAGACGTCGTATACTACAATGTTTGTTAGCTTGGCTAAAAGGACGACAACGATGCGTTGACTAAGAGAATTTAGATCAACTTCCGAAACCTAAAAGTACTAGGTAACCCTCCAAGTCGGTCCCCTCGTCCTTGCCCCGGCTAAGGTCTATCCACACTCGAACCATTAATCGGCTCCCTACTAGCCTCGATTATCTACAACTCTCTTTACACAAAGTCTAAAATGGAAACTACAAAGGTGCAAGAATTGCACATTTATTGTGTAAGCACTCCAAGGATTTATGATGTATCCTTGTCTATTTGTCATCTTTTCTTTTTCTTTTTCTCTTTTTTTTTTTATTTTTTTTGGGTACCTAAGGATATATAAGGTACTTGAGAAATCAACGGCTCCGATCACTTGTTGCTACTAGAAACTCACATTTATTTCTGACCGAGCACATGGAGCAATTGACGACTCCGAAATACAAAGTAAAATCCTATAGAGAGTATTCGATAACAAGGCTATTTGAGGCACTAGTTCAAAATTGAGCACAAGGATAGCACGAATCTAAAGCCGAATAAAGTTCCCAACGAGTGAAATTACCTAAGTACACTAAATCCGATCGAAAATCTAAACTCCTAAGCAATTCATCAAAACCGCGTCACTTCGCCAAGGTTCCAAGCAAACATAGCACACACGCTACTCAAATCATCACAAGCAAGCATGCAAGAAATTAAAATCCTAAGGCGAACCCTAACCACCCCACACTTAAAACCTAGCAACGACCTCATTACATATTAAGCGAAGTAATGCGGTAAAAAGTGTAAGGGAAAGAGAACGCCCCTATTTCTAAGCTTGTGTTGAAGCGTTGTGCGTAAGCCCTCTCCGGGAGTCGAGGCAAGCTATCTACAAGAAATGAACAAATGGGGGGTTGCAAGAGAAAGTGATATACAAAAATCTAAAATCTTTTTGGGTTTTTCGAAATTTCTATTTTTTTATATTCTTTTCTATTTTTTTTATTTTTTTAATACTATATACAAAAACAATGAAGAATAGTATTTTTTTTATTTGTTTTGGATTTTTCAAGAGTTAGATAAGAAATAAAAGAATATAATCGAATCAAAACGAAACAAACGAAAATAACGTGCCAAGTGCACGAAAACAATAATAAAAAGGATAATCGGAGATCAATGACGTCTCCTACGTCGGGGTTGGAGGTTTGCGTCCTCGTCCTCTTCCTCCTCCTCGTTTCCATCTCCTTCTTCGGCACTCTCCTCGTCTTCCTCCTCGTCCCGAGGCAATCAGCTCTCGATCAACAAGAGGCGGCTATGGAGGGCGCGGTGTGCTCGTTCATTTCTCGCTTGCCCGACCCTCAACTCCTCCATGCCGGTGTCGAGCTGGTAGAATCGGGAAAACACTTGGTTTTGGAACTCGGGCCAACCCATATCGGGACTCGGGCCGGTGCTTGGGCCTCCCTCGCCATGCGGGATTGCCGCTTGGCTTGTGCTTGCATCGAAATGTTGCCCCGAACCGGTGTTCGGGGCTTCCTCGGGCTCGACACCCTCCTCGTGCCGTCTCTCTAACTCGGCCTCTTCTTCGTTCGCCTCTTGCGCTCGCTCGTAGACTCGGCGGCGTCGCGGGTCTCTCGGGACCTTGGGCGTTTTCAACACAAGCTACACCGGCTCGATCCTCTCAAGATTTGCCCGAAACCAAAGTGTCGGGCGAGCAAGGTAATCATGGGCCCCATCCCGACCCTAGCGACACTCCCAGCCCTCGTCCTCCGAATCCCAAGAATCCCGGCTCGGAGAAAGGGATAGGCGGCGAATCGATGGCCGGTGTGAAGGCACCAAAGCATGTAAACCTCATCCTGGGTGAGGTTGGTGCTCTCGTGCTTGCCCATCAAGACGTGGGCGAAGAACTTGTAGATCCCGAGAAATACCAAGTCGGTGATTGCCGTTGCCTGGAAACACGGAGTTCCACGTCCTCCCGTGATAGTTGCCCAAAATTGATGCAGCGCAAACCCTCCTCATCGCTCTTCCCAAAAAACTTGACAATCCAACCCGAGCACTATTTGAAGCACGTCTCGGGTGATCCGACATTCGACTCCACGAAAATGAACGGTGAACTCCCCTCTCCCGTGACACTGGTAGGTCGAGAAGAATTCAAGCATTAGCTCTGGGTACGTCGGTGCACGGAGGGATGCGAATTGACGCCCGCTCAAGGCATCGATGAAACGGAACGTCCATGCCCCAAAGTGCTCGTGGTTCTCGTTAGCTACCCACCCTGTAGGCGTTCAATATTGAAAAAACGCGGGCGGGCGTATTGCCATTGGGCGAGGCTTTGATACATTTCCCCTTCAGCCTTGGATGAATCGGGAACGGAGCACCATAGACGTGGGCGAGATCGGGGATATTGGCCTCATAAAACTCATCGTCGGAAATATTAGCCATAAGTATTATATGAAGTGATTCACGAGGGAAATATGAAAATATTGGTTAAGGAATCGTAAGGAACTGACAAGATGGGAAAACGAAAGAGTTTAAGCTAAAAGTGCTCATTGGGGCATTTCATCGAACACATGGTGGGCAGGATCTTACTGAGGAATTTTTAAAAAAATGGAACAGGATTCTACACACAACCCAACTAATTCACAAATACGAACGACAAGTATTTAGTTTCAAGCGAATTACCTCAATGAATGGCTCGAGAACGAGACGAAACCCGGTTACACACTCTACCCTTGGGAATTGTGAATTTGGGAATAATTTGGGGAAAGGAGGAATTATTGGTGAGATTTTCTTATTTAAGGGAAGTGGGGATCGAGATTACCGGAAAAAGAAAAAAAATTGAGTCGAACGACTAACCCGTCGAAAATTTCGCGCCTCCCTCTTTTTCCTCTCCTTTTTTTTGTTTCTGTTTCTGTGTCGAAAGGACTCCTGCCTGTTTTAAAAAAAAACGCCGCATCACTGTAGCAGTCGATTGAATGGTCCTCAGTCAATTGACTAGCAGTCGATCGAATGGTCCTCAATCGATCGACTGAGCTCGCAAAACTCGAAAACTTACTGCCTCTCAGTCAATTTCGCCCTTCCAGTCGACACTCCTATCGATCGAATGGTCCTCAGTCGATCGACTAAACTCGCAAAACTTGAGAACTTACTACCTTTCAGTCGATTTCGCCCTTCCAGTTGATGGTTCAGTCGATCGACTGTTGTGCAGTCGATCGACTGATGGGCAGTAGCCAACTTCCCGATTTCGATTTCCTTCATTCTCAAACCGCCATGATTTCTCCTACAAACCCCAAAAAGAAAGAAAAACCTAAGTTAACGATCAATTGACAAATAATATACACAAAAATCAAAAGAAAATGAGAAAGGGGGTTAAGAAGTCGTGGGTTGCCTCCCACGTAGCGCGTTTGTTTAAAGTCGTTCGCTCGACTATCCTCCTTTGATCAAGGTCCCGTCGGGGGCACATCTCCTAAATCCTCCTCCTCCACAGTCACGAACTCGAGGTCCTTAGCTTGCAACAATCCTTGTCGGTAAGGCTTGACTCGTGCACCATTCACTTGGAAATGCTCGTCCGTCTTGGGGTCGATCAACGTTACGGCTCCAAACGGGGATATCTTCTCGATAGTGTACGTTCCGCTCCATTTAGACATGAGTTTTTCGGGAAAAAATGCGAGTCGGGTATTGTAAAGGAGGACTTGCATCCCTTCCTCTAACTCCTTGGGCACAAGCTTCTTGTCGTGGAGGAGCTTCATCTTCTCTTTGTAAATTCGATCACTCTCGAACGCCTCATTTCTTAGCTCGTCAAGCTCCTCAAATTGGAGCCTCCGCTCCTCGCCGGCTCATTTCAAATTGTAGTTGCACGCCCGGATGGCCCACCAAGCTCTATGCTCCATTTCGACCGGTAGATGGGGCGCTTTCCCGTATACAAGGCGATAGGGGCTCATTTCGAGAACCGTCTTGTGGGCCATGCAGATGGCCCACAAGGCATCCACGATCTTTGTTGACCAATCTTTCTGGTTCGGTTGGATGGTCTTCTCGAGAATATTCTTTATTTGACGGTTGCTCGTCTCGACTTGACCGACCGTTTGTGGGTGGTATGGCGTTGAGACCTTGTGAATGACCCCATAGTTCTTCAACACCCTTTCAATTAACTTGTTGTTGAAGTGTTTTCCGCCGTCACTAATAATCACCCTCGGAACTCCGAATCGGCTAAAAATGTTGCTCTGCACAAACTTCACTACGGTGTCGCCGTCATTCCTCCTCGTCGGGATTGCCTCGATCCATTTAGAAACGTAATCAACTCCAACCAAAATGTATTCAAAATCATGAGACTTCGGAAAGGGGCCCATGAAGTCGATCCCCCATACGTCGAATATCTCCACGGCCAAATTATATGTCATTGGCATCTCGTTCCTTTTTCCTATACTTCTGATCCTTTGGCATCGATCACACTTTTGACAACGGTCGTGGTCATCCTTGAAAAGGCTAGGCAATTAGAAACCCAATTGAAGAACCTTGTAAGCGGAAGAGGTCTTTTGCACACCGAAACGTCCCCCGACTAGGTGATCGTGGCACTTTGTCAAAATCTCACCTTTCTCCTCATCCGGAATACACCGCCTCAACATACCATCTTTTCCAATCTTGTACATGTGAGGGTCATCCCAATAATACCATCGTCACGTGGAGAGAAACCTCCTTTTCTCATGATGAGATAGGTCCGGGCGGAGTGCTTCGCTAGCAAGGTAGTTGGCAATGTCGGCATACCACGGCGCAGCGGAAAAAATGAATAAATTCTCGTGCGTAATGTTTTCTCCAATGAGCTCTCTCTCTCTCTCCGAATCGGACCTCTAAACGAGAGAGGTGGTCGGCGATAACGTTCTCGCACCCCTTCCGATCCTTGATCTCCACATCGAACTCTTGAAGCAAGAGTATCCATTGGATTAGCCTCGGCTTCGCTTGAGGCTTGTTGAAGAGATATCGCAACGCCGCATGATCACTATGCACAATAACCCTCGAACCAATGATGTAGGCTCGAAATTTTTCAAGCGATAAAATTACGGCGAGGAGCTCTTTTTCGGTAGTTGTGTAGTTCTTTTGGGCATCGTTGAGCATGAGACTTGCGTAATAGACAACCCGAAGAATCTTGTCCACTCTTTGCCTCAAGACGGCTCCCACCGCTTCGTTCGATGCGTCGCACATTATTTCGAACGGGAGAGACCAATCCGGGGCCACCACCACGGGAGCCGAGGTCAAACTTTCCTTCAATGAATTGAACACCAAACGACAAGCATCGTCAAACAAAAATGGGACATAGGTACTAAGCAAATGGCACAAGGGACGGCTAAGCTTTGAGAAATTCTTGATGAACCGTCTATAGAACCCCACATGGCCAAGAAAACTACGAACTCCCTTCACGTTGATTGGAGGTGGGAGTTTCTCGATCACGTCGACCTTTACCTTGTCAACTTCGATTCCCTTGGACGACACCACATGCCCCAAAACTATCCCACTTCTCACCATGAAGTGGCTCTTCTCCCAACTCAAGGTGAGGTTACTTTCGACACACCTCTCCAAAACACTCGCCAAGCGATCAAGACATTCATCGAACGAGGATCCGAAAATGGAAAAATCATCCATAAAAACCTCCATATACTTGTCGATCATATCGGAGAATATAGATAGCATACACCGTTGGAAGGTGGCGGGTGCGTTGCATAACCTGAAGGGCATTCGTCGGAACGCGTATGTGCCAAAAGGGCATGTAAACGTCATTTTGGATTGGTCCTCCGGCGAGATGGCAATTTGGTAATATCCGGATAACCCATCGAGGAAACAATACGAGTGGTGCCCCGAGAGCTTATCTAACATTTGGTCAATGAACGGTAGCGGTAAGTGATCCTTCTTGGTGGCGGCATTAAGTTTTCGGAAATCTATAAACATCCGCCATCCGGTGATAGCGCGATTCAGTATGAGCTCACCACGGTCGTTCTCAATTACGGTAATTCCACTCTTCTTCGGTACCATGTGCACCGGGCTCACCCACTCACTATCTCCAATTGGAAAAATTAGACCCTCGGCTACGAGCTTTAGGATCTCGCCTTTCACCACCTCCATCAAATTCGGGTTCAACCGACGTTGGCACTCTCTTGTTGGTTTCGCCCCGTCTTCAAGGACAATACAATGCATACACGTGGAGGGGCTTATCCGCTTAATATCGCCAAGGCTCCACCCTATCTCCTTATTCTTTTTCAATACTTCAACCAATTGTGCCTCTTCATGCTCGGAAAGCTCGGAAAAGATAATCATGGGCTTTGATCCTCCCTCTTCCAAATACACGTACTTAAGATGGCTCGGAAGGGTCTTGAGTTCCGGTTTTGGTGTCATGGTTGGTTCCACACTTGAAATCTCCAATATCTCCATCACACCCTCCGATTTAAGCGCTTGCCACTCGTCGTCCTCAGTGACCTCATCCACAAGTCCCACGAAGGCTTCCTCAACCAACTCTTCTATCAGATCAATCATCGAACAATCCGCTTAAAAAGATGAAGGGGGAACAACTCCCAAGTCATGGATCGAAAAATTAACCGTGTCCCCCAAAAACCGAGAATGACAACTTTCCATTCTTAACATCGATCAAGGTGTTTGTAGTCGCCATGAATGGTCGCCTAGTAAGATTGTGTGATCTCATCCTTCATTGCTCACCTCCCCGACATCCAAAATGACGAAATCCACGGGCACTATGAGGTTTCCCACTTGTACCAATACGTCTTCTACTACGCCCTTCGGATATCGGATCGATCAGTCGGCCAATTGCAAGCACATTCTCGTCTCATTGAGATCGCCCAACTCCAATTTCTTAATGATGGAGTAGGGCATCAAATTGATTCCCGCGCCGAGGTCCAACATCCCTCGTGTTTCCTTTCTATTCCCAAGGGTAATCTTGATGCAAAAGCTTCCCGGATCACTCTCTTTAGGCGGGAGAGGGTTGCTATAGACGATACTTACCGCGTTCGATATACACACTTTCTCGTTATCCTCGATCCTTCACTTCTTGGATGTCAATTCCTTGAAAATCTTGGCGTACGCGGGCACATTCCGGATTATGTCGAGCAAAGGGAGGTTAATGTTAACCTTCGATAGCATTTTGTACAACTCGAGAAATTGGTCGTCTTGTTTTGTTGGTCGAATACGACTCGGGTATGGAATCGGAGGTCGGTACGGTGTCGCGGACTTGTGGAGTCCTCCAATAGTCTTGGTCTCCGTCGCCTCTCCGATTGAAGAAGACAAGGGTGGGCTAGGATCGGCTATGGGCTCGTTCGAGCCTTGCATGGTCGGATCTTGTTGGAATTGGGGTGAGGGCGTTGAATCATTCTCGGGAAGAGAACCTTATTATCCACCAACTCTCCGCTTCGAAGTAATGTCACAGCTTGAGCTTGAGCCGGTTGACTTGGTAGCTTATCTTTGTGGAGGGCCCGTTTGAGTTCATTAACATCCGTCGCCACTTGCCCAAGTTGTGTTTCCAAACTCGCGAGCCGTTTTGTCAATTCGGATAGGATAGACTCAATGTTCGGTTGATGCGGTGTCGACTTGTCTTGTGAAGGTGGATATGACGCTTGAGAAGGTCGGAACGGTGGTGGTCGCATATTGAACGGGGCTTGAGGCTGTGGTTGATGCATCGGAGGCCCGGGTGGCATTTGAGCTTGGGACGTGTCCCCCCACCTAAAGTTAGGATGGTTCTTCCGCATATATTGGGTTCCATTTCGATAGGCTTGGTAACCTTGAACCGCGAATGCTTGCTCGTCAAAATTACTCGGTGGTCCATAAACCATCGGGCATGCACTAGCTCCATGCCCCGAGATACAACATGTGGGGCACGTCTCCATCGACCCCGATAACGGTTGGATGAGGGAGGCCACTTGGCTCTCTAGTTCGGCGATCTTACGGGCCCACTCGGGCTCCTCTTTTGTCGAAACCTCCTTCACTTTCTCCTTCCACTCCAAGACACTCATGCGATGGTCGTCGGCGGCCATGTTCACGAATATGTCGTACAACTCCCTCGCCGAGCGTCCGGCTAGATTTCTGCCGGCGGCATTGTTCACCATACGCTTGGATGCAAATGTCAACCCGTTATGAAAGAATTGATTCAAGAAATCCCCGGTGAACCGATGATGGGGGAATTTGGTGAGATAGCCCTTAGATCGCTCCCATGCCTCGTATAAGGTCTCGTCGCTCGCTTGACGGAATGAGACGATCTTTGCTCGAAAATTGGCCGTTTTATCTTGAGAATAATACTCGTCCATAAACCTCTCGGTCACCATGTCCCAATTGGTAAGGGAATCGGCCGACAACGTCATGAGCCAATCAATGACTTTATCCTTTATTGTGTACGGGAAACACCTCATCTTAATTTGATCAATGTGAATCCCTTGGCACGGAAAGCTTGACACCGTGTAGGAAAAAATGCGTAGGAATTGAAGAGCATCCTCTTGTGGTAGGCCGTGAAAATTCGAAAGTCGGTTGAGATCAAATGGCCGTAAGTCATATTCGAGGGCTTCGGGGCTTAACCAAATGTTTCTGGAGAAATCGCCCATATATGGCCGTGATACTTCCTTTATACTATTTGTCGGGCCTCCATCGGGAGTGGCAAACGGGTGGCCACCCACATCTAGTACGGCGTAAGGATTTTCATTGACGGTGGGCATCCTCGGAAAGTCTTGTGGATGTGGATCTCAAAATTGATGCGCAGGACCGGTCGGATGTGGCATGCGAGGTGCGTGTAAATGGGGTTTAGCGAAGTGCATCCCTTGGAATTTTGGCCTCGGAACTTGAAAGTGCGGTTGAAACGGGTACGGGCCATCTACCATCGGGCCTTGGAATTGTGTTCCATGTGTCGACGGGTCCGAGTGTGGCGAAACTTGATGTTGGGGCTCGGGTGTCGGCACACGAGCATGAGGTGGGGAAAACGGGCCTTGAAATCGGGCATTGGAGCTTTGAGGGTCTTGATTTAGAAACCCGTTCCCCCCTTGATCAAGTGGCAACCCGTAAGAGGGTTGTGGACCTTGATGAGGCGGTCCATGAAGTGATGAAGTCGGCCCGGTCACTATTTGAGACGGAGGCATCTCTTGGTTATCTTGAGCGAGTGCGGGCAGCATAGGGTTCTCGAACGAATTAGTCATCGTTCACTCCTCTATCACCGTAGGTAAGGATGGGTCGAACGTGTTTTGATTCCTTGAGGCTCATCTCACCCTCTCGGGATTGGTGAAATACGGGGTCAATTCTCGTCTGAGCGATCGCCTACCTTGCATACACAACACTCAACAAAGGGATTACAGTATCGAGTGTGAAATACGAATCTAGTCTAATCTACTAATTAAGACAACAAGAAGAGTAATTAAGAACACCATTAGCCTTAATCTATCCTTGGCAACGGCGCTAAAATTTGATCGAAGAATTCTTAGCACTCTAAGAATCTTCTCCGCAATAGTACGAAGTCGATTGTAGAGCGGTAAGCTTTCCCGATTCGTATCTCTCGAGGATAGATGTAATCAGCGTTAAGTGTTTTTGATTAATCTCTCGTTATCCTTAGTTAAACTAATCTAATATAAAAAAGAATTAATCATTGGTTTGGTTTTTGTGTTGTAATCACTAAACTTGAATTAAAAAGAGAGTTTGAAAGACATTGAGGCAAGTAGAAAGGAATTTAAAACTTGCTTGAGAATAACTAGACTTAATGACACAAATTAAACCTAATTAACAACTTAATTAAATTAAAGCTATTAACTAAGAAGGCTTGTAAATTTAAAAGGTAAAAAGGAGGGAAACTCAAATTTAAATTCAAAAGAAGTCAAAAGCATTAAATAGGTAAAAGTCAAATGCTTTAAAAGGGGAAGCTACTAATAACTTTCAAGACTCCAATGTTTGTTTGAACAAAAAGAGTAAAAAGCTTCAACATGCAAGCTTCAATGCAATTTTAAGCAAGAAGAAAAATAATTTAGAAATTGGAAGAGTACTTGAAAATGTTAAGAGGAACATAACAAGAACTACAAATTAACTACCAACACACAACAACAATAACAACCAAGAACAACAACAAAAATAAGGGGAAACATTACTACCAATTTGTATTCCAACCAAAAGCTTCAAATGTAGAGTAAAATTTTCAAAACACCAAGAGCAACAACAATAATACAATCCACAAATGAGAGAGATGTCACCTTCTCCAACACTTATGAACAACTACTAACTAGCTAATTAACTAAGCTAAATCAAACTAGCTAACTAAGGATTATATCTAGGGTTTGCAATGGAATAGTGAAAATGAGCTTGGAAGAGATTGAATGAGGTTCAAAATCAGCCAAGGAAGGATAAGGTTGGTGGGGGAGAGTGTTATCTATTTATACAAAAATGCAGGGGCAAAAACATCAAAATGGATCAAAAATTTTGCGTGTCAGTCGATCGACTGAGGACCAGTCGATCGATTGAAAAGCCCAAAAACCACAAAACACACTGCCGATCAGTCGATTTCCACAGGGTTCAGTCGATAGACTGGAAGTCAGTCGATCGACAGTAGTCCAGTCAATCGACTGAGATCCAGTCGATCGACTGACAGGCAGTTCTGGCTCATTTTTTTCTCATTTCCGCTCTAACGTTCACCGGATGTCGCTCCTCATTTGCGCTGTGTTCCCTTGCTTGCTTGTTCTAATCCGAGTCGAACGGAATGTCTTGAGCGTGCACGAGACCGCTTTGGTCATCCTACGGCCAAAGAGACAAAATGAGTAGAAATAAACGAAAATCTAATGAAAAACTGCAGAAAAGTTACAAAAACTTAAAACTAATAAAATCGTCCAAAAAGACTCCTAATATACATAAAAGCAAACAAAACACATGCAAGCGCGACACAAAACGGTAACAAAAATACGTACAAAAACATGCAAATCAGCAGGGCTTGACATTTTTCAGCCAACTTAACAACAAATTACCAATGCACAATTATTGGAGAAGTCATTATGATATATTTGGTTAGAGGCTTTGGCTTAGTTTTTGTTTGTAGTTAAGGATCGTAAGACGGGAAACATGTCACAAGATGATATGGGCCTTCTGAAAAGTCAACTAACAGCAAATTACCATTGCAGGGTTATTAGAGAAGTTGTTATGATATATTTAATTAGAGGTTTTGGCTAATTTTTTTTGTAGTGCTGGGTCATAAGTACATGTCACATGATGATATGTGGCTTCGAAAAAGTCATAATATTTCCCGAAGTTTACAGGTTTTGCCCAAAAACAGTTAGATAAATGGATATATTTTTTATTGCTTGTAATTATAGTTATCTCTCTCATGCAAGAATAGAATTGTTTTGTGTTGTACATAATTCTCAATGGTGATGAGATACTGAATCTGCAATGATATAATGCTGATATTACATGTATTAACGTCGTTTGTGCATTGCTTACTATACATTCAGGTTGTTATACTGTTTTATAAATATTGATTTTCAGAGATTGAAGCTTAGAAGATGCAGTACAAAATTGTGAGTTTTATTATACTTATGTTCCTTTCTTTATTTGTAGTTAATATCATTTCCGCAATTGAGTTTAAGAAATCTGGTGATAATCTGGCCACCGGTGACCGTGGTGCAAGGATGATGTTATTTGAAAGGACCGATGCAAAAGAGGTGATGTTTCATGAGATCAAAAGATTCAGTTTTGCGTACTTAGTCATCTTTATTTAATTGATTTCCTACTCTAAATTTATATTGAAGCATGGTGGGAGTCGGAGAGATTTAGAGAGGATGGATTATCCAGTCTGCCGACATCCAGAATTTTGTTACAAAACACAATTTCAGAGCCATGAACCTGAGGTACGTATTTCAAGTACCAGCTAATCTCTTATTGTTTTTCTCTGAGTCCCATACATGCTATGTTTAAATATAGTTATTTTTCTAAGTATATGAGTCTTGGTCATACAGTTAGGTTTTTGTTTTTGAAATGGGCAAGTTGCATAAAAGGCTCCTCTTTCCTTTCTTTTCCTATTCATTTTAGGTAATTTTTATTATATTTAATAAATAATTATTCGCGATTTGCTCGTGATGGCTTCTTCGGCAGGGTTGAGGCGTTCTTGAACAGCGATCAAAATCGTGCTGCTACTAGACTTATCTCTGCATACACTGAGGGTGATGTTGAAGAAATCAAGCGTGCAGCTCAGTCGAGCATTATTTCCAATCTTGACCATGTTATAAAATCTTTTGATCCATGTAGCTTCAATTTCGCACGAAGACAAAAACTTGTGTCAAACCACCTAATGGGTACATTCTGTTAGGCAGGGCCCAAAGTTTAGTTTTTAGTATTTTAGGGTTCTTTTTTAGTTTTTTATTTAGTTTAGTTTTTCCTAGGGTTTTCTATTTCTTTTAGGATTTTTTTTCCTTTTTCAAACTGAACAACAAATCGCTGAATGAAGAATTTGTGCAGATCATAAAGCTTGCAAGGAAATTACCTACTGGGGATGTATCTGCATTTAGGAGGGGTGCTACCGAAGAAGGGGAGCCATTTGATGAAGACGATCTTACTTAATCTCACAGTGATGCTGATAAATCAAAAGCATATGCTATAATAATATAATATAACATATTTTACAAGTTGCACTGGAGATTTAACCTTGTGAATATATCCGAACTTATACTGTTTTAAGCGCATGAAAAATTGCTTGTTGTGTTGTATCTGTTACCAATGTTTTTCAGTGTATGAAGCTAAAAGAATGACCTACCGAGGTCTTGAATTGTAAAAGAACCAAAAAAAATTTTTATCGATAATTTCTCGCTTGATGGATAAATTTTCTTTAATTCTTCTACAGGTCTTGATGTTCTTTAACTAAAGTAAACTTTCCCTGTAATCAAGGAATTTATTTTTATAATTTAAATGATTAAATCTTTACTAATGTGATTTAATATTGATTATTATGATTTAAAAAAATCATATAGTAATTTTATAGATCAATATTTTGAAATAGAAAGTCAGCTATGATTGTTTTGATTGAATTATTTCTCACAACTTAATGATTAAAATCTTCCTAATAAAACTTAAGATTGATTATTATGTCCAATTATATTTCTCAATTATGTTATTACCCTAATTGTGTTTATACCTTATAAAGACTAACTATATAAAGTCAACTTTGCGTAATTTAGGGATTTTTTTATATATATAAGTGATTACAGTTAATCAATTCATACTAAAAAAGTTCAAGTTAAAAATATTAAAATTATGATTTATGATAATTTGTATGATAGCGGTCAACTTTGCAAAATAGATTTATGATTTGTATGATAGTGATTAATTTAAGAATAATCTAATTAATTAGTGTATATGAGTTAAAAATTGATATTGACATTAGTTATAAGATATATATTAAATTAAATCAAAATTATTATTAAATCTCATTAATTAAAATCAATAAACTTATCTATATTCTAATCTATATTTAATTTAATTTTGGGTGATTAATTGATTGACTCTGAATCTATATTAAAATGACATTATTGAAATAAAAATAAAAACATTTCTTTATATTTTTATTTTTTATATTTATCTAAATACCATTACTTTTCTACTTAACTTCGATTATCAATATTACAATATATATTTTGTGACATCTTAGATTTTAAATCTGAAGTTAATATAATAATAAGTAATAAATCTTAGTTAATAAACTTGTACTAAAAAAATTATATCATTTTAATTCAAATCAACTTTGTTGTAATTCAAAGTTTGTTGTAATCAAATTCAATTTTATTCTTTTTAATTTTGGTATGAGGTATTATTATTTTTTTACTATGGAAGATCATGTGTATTATTTTAGTATGATTTATTAATATTGGTAGAATCTGGTACACTTTTGTAATCTCAATTAGAAATTTTTAATTTTGGTAAAATTTATTACAATTTTTTTGTATACCTTATTTGTATAAGTCGCTTGTAACATGTTGAAAAATAATAATAATAATAATAATACAAATTTACAAAATATAAATTTCCATTATAACTGAAAGTGGTTTCATTGAAGTCATTTTAAAGGTTGAGTAAAATACAAAATATTATAATAAATAAAAATGTATAAATATTATCATTATAAATAAGTACTACCCTCATTTCGACTCCAAACCACAAAATACAATTCTTTTTTCAATCGAATAGCTAAATTCTTTCTAAAAAATGGATCAAGATGAACAACCAAATCTATGATTTTTAAACTATGGTTTAAAAACACATCTGATTCCTTGGTTTTTAAAATAGTCTATATACGTAATATTTTTGAGATAAGTTCATTAAAACTTATTTTTAGTGTTTCGGTTAATCTCAACAAAGTATATGCATTTCTTAGAAAATTTCGTGTGTAACACTCACGGACACTGCACTAGATTTCTAAAAATTGATTTTTCTTTGTATGGAGGTCAATTAATACATCTTTAGCATATTCATACAATTATATAATATACCTAATTTTAAACATTAGTTTTCTTGAAAAATAAACCATATCAAAAGAATAAATTGACCTCTGCAAATAGATTTATCTAACCATGGTTTATAATAATGCCAACGGAGAGTACCCGTAATTCATAATTTTAGAATTATTGCTTGATTACAGAATATATCAACAGAGTAATTTTTGTCGTAATTTTTGTTACGACGAAAATAATATTATTATCAATAAGATAGATAAAATGTAGATTACAAATAAGTTTTCTCAATATATATATATATATATATATATATATATATATTTGATATTAATAATTCACATTCTTAATTTGTTAAAGATTTTTTTTTGATAAATTTTAAGTTTTTTCTTTCTTCCATTTTTATGTTTATTAAACTTGCCTGCGAAAATCGCGGGCTTCACACTAGTTGCTTTATATATTTTTGATTTATGCTTTTCACCTTCACCTCGCTTTGTTTAGAAATACTCATGTTGCTATCATACGATGATTTTGTAACTAATGCAGATGGATCAAAAAGACCTATAAACAATGGGACCGTTAGTGTAGAGAATAGCTAAGTAGTATAATATAAAACGTATACAACATAAAGAGTTGTATGGTAAATATAGTTGCTAGTTTTTCTGATTTAAAGAGAAATATGTTAGAAATTAGAGATTTGATATTAGCTAAATATGATGAGAAGTCAATGTCAAATGACAAGTCTAACACACCAAAAGCAAAAATATATTTCAAAGATGAGTTCAAACTTGAACAAGACATCAGGTGGTGTAGCTTCCTCAAATGCAAAGGTAATATATTACATTATAAAGAATTGTCATTTAGCATTGAACATGATAATATTTTAAACTACATCTTCAATGTACAAAGAAAACTAGTGTAAGACTTTGTTTTTGTTCTACTCGAATTTTAGAAGCTTGGTTAGCAATTATTATTATTTATTATTATTATTATTGCTAGCGAAATCATTGTCGAGATGCTTGGAAAAATTAAGAATCGACAAGAGTTTCAACGAGTACAAGCTTCTAAGTGGTTTAGCCCAAACGTATGTTCATTTATATTAAACTTTTACAATAATTCACTACAAAAAACCCGACAGTACTGACGGATGTGCTGACGGCTTCCCTGACGGATTACGTTTCTGAAGGATTTCCTGACAGCCTAGGTCGTTAACGAAAATTCTCGGCAGTAATCCCTCATGGATAGTGTGGAAATTTATCCTACTTAATTATTCTGACGGCCTTGCCCGTCGGTATATAATTTAAAAAATAAATGAATATATATCCTGACAGCTTTCCCCGTCAGCGTATAAGTAGTGGCGTTCCTGACGGGCCCTGGCCGTCAGGATTCTAACCTAAAAAATACCCCATCCTTATTTCCCTGCCTCCATTCTGTACAATCCTTAAACAACAACAAACAAAAAACCTCCCGGACCAACCGCCTGCCCCCTGTCGCCGCCCAGCTGCCGTCGTCGGTGTCGCTGTCGCTTGGAGAAAGAAAAGCCTTCCTCGTCGCCGTCGCTTGGGAGAAAGAGAAGTCATCGTCGTCGCCCACCAGCGCCTACTCCAGCCTCCACCACCCGTTCGTCCATCCGCCTGCCGCATTCTCCACACGTATGTAAGTTTTATTATTATTATTTTTAATTATTATGAATTAATTGTTAATATTATATAATTAGGGTTTGATTTATTATATATATATATATATATGTTTGATGTTTGATGTTTGTTAATTGAATCAGTTTTGATTTGTCTTTAATTATGTTTGATCAGATTTGAATAAGAGATTGAATTAGGGTTTTTGATTTTTTTTAATTCTTAATTTTAATTAAAGTTTTTAATTTGTTAGTATGAATGAAGGTGTGTTTTTTAATTTTAATTTAAGATTTTTATTTTAAATTAAAAAAATATATTCAGTTTTTAAAGTATTTTTAATATAAATAAAAATTACTAATTAAAATTGTCATTATTTTTTGTTTTAATTGAAAATTCTATTTTAAAATTCTGTCATCATTTTATTAAATAAAAATCTATTTTTTTAAAGCAAATTTGGGATTTAAATAGTTTTAATATAAATTAGAGTTAATCTATCATTATGTTTTTATTTTAATTTGAAAATAAATTTATAGTTTTTAAAATAATTTTAAATTAAATAAAAATATATTTAAAATTCTGTTTTTATTTTCTAGTTAAATAATTAGGTTTCAAATATAATTTAATTTTGAAATGAAATTTTGTTTTCAAATTAGGGGCCTAATCGTAAATAATTTCAAAATTTGGGTTAAATTTGTAAATTTTTAGAATAATACGTACACAAAGTATATAATTAGATAGTTATGGGTTTATTTAGTAAATAATCCGGAAAATAGGGTTTCATTGTATTAACTTAGATTGTTAGGTTCTGCTTTTAAATTTAGATAATCTTTAGGGACAAATTAGTAAATAATTAGGAAGATAGGGTTTTATTGTATAAAATTATAACGTTTGATCTGTAATTAATTATATTGTGATATATGTATGCACAAACTATATTATATATATATTGTTTATGTATGGGAGACCGTGGTGATCGGTCGAGATTTAAAAAAAATTGTATATTTTACATGCATGGGAGGCCGTGGTGATCGACCGGGGTTTAATTTTGTTTATATATATTATTGTCATTGGTGTTGTTGGTTGTATACCATCTGATGTTGACGTGGGTTACGGCACCGGCCGAGAAGTGTTGTCCCTCCAATAGCGGTTTTCTATTTTTTTTAAAATGTGATAGGGTGTCATGTGGTTTTATTTAAATTTTCAAAATATTTTTAAAAAATGTGACGGTGGTAATTGCTAATTTGGAACCTTGGCGAAGTGACGCGATTCATATTGTTGTAGAGAATCAATTATATATAGATCACTCGTTTCAAAATTAATATCAAATAGAGAATTTTGAAACTAAATTTCGAATTAGTCCAATATTCCTTAGACCAGTTTGAGATTTAGTATCAAATATAAAGTTTGATACTAAATTTCAAGTTGTCCCATTTTTGGACAGTTTGAGAATGTGATTTGTAGTATGATTATCTTATGTGTATGTTTTTTTTTTAAGTTTGAAATTTCGGTTTCTGCATCTCTCTAATTGTTCTCGGGTGCACTGAAATGTACTTGTACTACGAGAACTGAGGGGAGATGCTGTCGAAGTCTTGAATCTAACAAAATTCATATTTTAAGATAATACATACTATTAAATGTCACGTTCTTGAATGAGATAGAAGTCTTACCAATTATAACTCGAATTACTCATTCTTCTCGTAATGTTGCCAAAATTTTGCCACGATCTTATCCGCCCATTGATTCTAGAATCACGAATAACACTCAAAAATCTTAGGATGGCTCCTGATCGTAGTTGGATGTACAAACGGAATATTGCCGGATTTCTAAATCTGACGTTCGTGGTTGGTGTAGATAGTTTCGTATAATTTGCACTCACGCATGATTCTGCGGAGAGGGAGGTGATAAACTGAAATGCCCTTGCCCCCGAACTAAGTGTAGGAACTGTAGTTATTGGTCTATCGATGAGATAAAATGTCAACTCAGTACAAAAGGATTCATTGTTGATTACTACATTTCGATTCATTGATTAGCACGAAAATGTCTGGATTTTAGTCAGTATTTTATTTAGTTTTTATTGTTGATTTTGGTAAAAGTTGGATAGATTGAGTATATTTTCGTATTTTCTAATCCTCAACTTGTTTTACCGCAATTTAATCATAATTAATTAATTTTATATTTATTTTAGGTATTTTGAAGTATTTAAATTTGGACGTAGTCAAGGATGGCCGTACGAGTGGAGTTTCAGCAAAAACGGGCCGCGATTTGAAGAATTTGAAGCTGCCGATTATCTATAACGGTTTTCCATCTGAAACTGTTATAGTAGAGCTAACCGACGCATTCCGGAACTGATCGACGCACTTGGCCAATGCAGCTCTCTGTGAGCGTCGGCTGATGCACACCTGCCGACCGCTGCCTGCCGACCGCTGCGCACACCTGCCGAGCTGAGCCGCACGCCCTGCGCGCGTCGCCGCCGAGCACTGCGTGCGTCGATCAATGCCTGTCGACGCGACAATCTAGAATTGTGATTTTTAGGGTTTCTTACTGCCCAAGACTTCCCACAACTATAATTACCCTATGTATTTCAGTTTTTTACATACATTATCATATTCCTAGGGTTTTAAGGCCTCTTAGGGGCAGACAGCCCCAACGAGTGCCCTTCGATTTCATAGTTTCTCTTCATAATTCGTAGTTTTAAATTCTTAGACTTTAGATTAGTTTAGATTAGCTATTAGATAGTTTAGATTCAAGATTTCTTCACCAAAACGCTGCAGATCTTCTAAGTTTAATTAGTAAATAATTATTTATTTCCCTCTTTAATTTAGTTGCATGCTTTTCATTAGATTAATTAAAATTTATTATTTCCATTACGAATTGTGCTTTTGGTTGCTTTGAGATTGAGATGTTGATTTTGTTTATGATTGTTGGCTAGATCTAATGGGTCTAGAGCCTAGATTCGTTGTGAACCATCAATTGGGTTTTTCCAAGAGGTCGTGGAGACGAATCAAAGCTCTATAACCCTAGTTTCTTAAATTGTTTTAAGGTCTTTTAATTATTTTTCTCTTAATTTACATAAACTCTAGATTTAATTAATTAGTTCATAGTTTAAATAATTTCTAGATTTAATTTTATTGCTCTTAGTTTAATTAATATTTAGTTCTTATAACTCTCAAACAAAACCCCCCCTGTCCGCGTGTTTAGATTAGTTTTATTTTTATTTTCTTATTCGTTAAATCAAACACAAAACGAACTTCCGAATCTAGTCTTCCTTGAGAGATCGACTCGATTCAACTTACCAACCTACATGCGAACTCGTACTCTTGCGAGCGAGCTTTTGAATAATTGACAAATATTTATAAAGTAGGAACACAAAAGTTCGAATAAAAATTTTGGCGCCGTTGTCGGGGAAGGCTAAAGGTTGTGATTTTCTTGTTTTCTCTTCGTAACCTTATTTATGTTTTTACTTGTTTTGTTATCTTTGTATTTGTTTGTGAATTTTTTTTTTGTTCATTTTTATTATCTTCCGCTGGTACGTTTAATCTTGTGCGTTGAGTGTTGTGTATTCAAGGCACATATCTCGACACCTAGGTTCAATGACCCAAAAAAAAAAGAGGATGTCTGAATACGTATAACGTCCGATTGGCGGGCTTTCGATCGGCCATTCCATTAAGCACCGCAATGTAAAATTACTATCCTGACGAGTACGACCAAAAGTACCTCCCAGTTTTTCATGGGCTTCGGAGCGAGGATCCACTAAAATTCATCCAAAAGTACGAAGATATCACCCAGAATTCCCCTATTCTCAGGCTTACTAGAGATCAAGTAAGGATGCGACTTTTCCCTTTCACACTAAAGGATCGGGCAAAGAAATGGTTAAATTATGTAGAGCCCGACTCCTTGCAAACGTGGGAGGACGTGTATGAAGGGTTCATGGAGACGTTCTGCTCACCTGCATGGGCCCCATCTTCAAATTCACATTATTCAAGCCATGATGATCTGTACGCTCCTCCCGACTCAGTTCCTTCCTACCCAAGCTATGAAGAATACACTTCACGTATTCCAGATAATTCAGATGAGGATTTAAAGGCATGGAAGCGAGACCTATTTAAGACTGGAGAATTTCGAGACAATGTTTAGTCAAATAATGGCTTATTTAGCAAAAAGGTCAGACGAGATGGACGAACCTCCAAGTCAACCAGAGATGCCGATTTTTGATGTAATTGAGCCCACCTTGGATGTTGAGGATTTGAGCTTGAACGATCGTTTGGGAGATACATGTGAGGAGGAGGATATTGAGAAATTGGTTGAAATCGTTTCCTATGTGCCACTCGATGAAGCTTTAGACGATAATGTTGAGGTATTACCATTGGAGAACCCACACAACGTCGAAGATTCGAGCCTACTCGAGATCGATGAGAATGGAGGTGTTGCAATGACCAAGTTAGAAAAGGGTGAGGTTATTGAACCCCAATTCGTTCCACCCGGACCGTTGTGGAATCTTAATTCTGAAGCGATGGAAGAATTATTGGAGGGAGATGAGATTATTGAGCCTCATACTATGCCACCCGATGCTTTGGTCGATATTTAGATGGAGGTGATGGACGTGTTAGTTGAGAAAAATTCCAAACCCCCTCCCCTATGCCCGAATATAGATTTAAATATTTTTCAAATTGTTGAGGGGGATATCAATGAAGTAAAGGAGTTCGGGATGTTCGAAGGATTTACTGTTTGTTCGACGAATTTCTTAATTTTTCCTAAGGTTGATGATCGCCCCGTGCCCCGATGGATTTTTAATATGTTCGTAGTGATTGATTACTTGCTTTTTTGACCTCCAAAGCGAGTTGAAGTTCTTATTTCTATACGAATTACTTTCCGTGCTCGCCTTGGTGATTTAAATTCCTACACTTACTCTTGGAGAACACTAAGGCGTGGCATGATCGTCACTTGTTTTTGGATCCGGGGTAGCATCTTTCGTGAAGGCGTCGAGCTTTCGACGTTAAACAAGCGCTTCTTGGGAGGCAACCCAAGTGTTTGATTTCTTTCTTTCCTTAGCTTTTATTTTTATTTTTCTTTCTTTTATTTTATTTATTAGTTGTGTCTTTGTTGTGGTACGTTTATGTGCAGAAAATTTTGAGAAATTCGCCAAAACTGGGAACTTAGCGGTTACCTAGCGGTGACCCCTTTGTCGCTAGAATTACCGTTAGCTGTCTGGGCGAGTAACAACGAGTTGAACCGCTAAATTGGACGCTAGGAAGTAACAAGGAAGGGCTAACGATTTACTTAGCAGTGGCACTTACCGTTATACTTACCTAGCGTGGTCAAATCTGCACAACTGTGAAAAAAAAATCAAGCTGCAATTTTCGGTCGTTAATGAAGACATTTCCAATCACGTGATTCAAGGCGAATGATGGTTACACATAGTTTTTTTGGGAAACTCGACTATTTTCAGAGACGTTTTCTTATTCCCTTTCTCCCTTGCTTTTATTTTCTTATACTCGTTTATGGCAATCAGGGGATTGACGAGTTTTTAGAGAGGGGGATGGTTGAGTGTGATTTATAGTTGGAATATGTGCAAATGTGCAAATTTTCAAAAATTTTCGTGGATTTGTAGTGCTAAATTTTAAACGTGATTGATTACTATTCCTATGCGATATTGTGTTTGTATGGCTTGCCTGTCGAAGTTAATTAAGTTCGATTTGAGGTTTTTGTCTTTTAGCGTGTATAAGTGCATAAAACTTTTCAAAATTATTATTTATATATTGTAAAATGGTACTTGGACGCAATTGATTTCGCAAAACCTTAAAAGCAGCGTCAATTAAAACTTTTTCGTGCAAAAGCCAGTGAGTAGCCTGTGTGTTTATTGTCATTGCATGTACTTGAGTGAGTTCTGTTTTGAAATCTCTTTGAAATCGCTGTGTGTAGTTAACTTTGAACATGACGTTAAGGCATAGAAAAAATCCTTATTCCGGCCATATCCATATATATTAGCCACTATAAATTCCGAATGATCCCCTCATAGCTAAATAATCCATGCCTATAGCCATGAGTGTTTTTGAGTCGACCCTTACAACCCATTAAAAGCGTGGGGTAGGAGTTCATTATTTTTATTAGTTATTAGAGTTTGGGAATTTTTATTAGGAATTTATGATTTTACGAATTTTTGTAATAAAGGACCACCATCCGAGGAAAAAAAAGAAAAAAGAAAAACCCCATAAAAAAGAATAAAGGGGGGATTAAATAAAAAAAAAGAAAAATTAAAAGAAGGATGGTGAATCTTGGTGAATCGTGTTAAGTCATTGCTTATGCGCTAATAAAGGCTTGTTTATTATTGTTTAATTTATTATGAAGCCTAATGTTTAAGAGGCAAGAGTTGTGTTTGAAAAAGAAGCATGTTATGAGCTTATATATTGTTTAAGTGGTTCGAGTGACAAGTCGGTTTTACGGTTTACGAGTTGAGAAATAGCCCAATTTAAAGGCTACATTATGAGAGATAAGTGAGGTTTTATTTTGAGCGAGGTGAAGCACATTGCTTCGTGATTAGAATAGTTTGGTGAGTTATTGATCATGTAGATCATGAGTTAGCCACACGACTTATATATTCCATACCCGTCCAAAGAGCCTACATTACAACCCGAAAAGGCCTTTTCCGATTCTTTGTTAGTTACACACTTAAATGCGATGGAGAAGTTTTTGATTTTCAGTTCTTGCTTACTGTGATTGTATTTTGATAATTTGAGCTTAAACACGTCCCTATAAAAAACTCTTGAGTATTTTGAGCGAACACCCATATATATTACCCTTTTGAGAAGATGCATGAATTTGATTTTGGAGCGACAATGTAATAAGGGTGAAGTTTTTAAAGTTGCGTGACTTGTATCCATATTTTCAAAATTATGTATATAGCATAGCACGACTCATTGCTTGAACTAATTTTTTTCTTGTTATACTTTGAAACTATCGTTTGTTCGAGGACGAACAAACTAATTAAGCGTGGGGTAGTTGATTAACACGAAAATGTCTGGATTTTAGTCAGTATTTTATTTAGTTTTTATTGTTGATTTTGGTAAAAGTTGGATAGATTGAGCATATTTTTGTATTTTCTAATCTCCAACTTGTTTTACCGTAATTTAATCATAATTAATTAATTTTATGTTTATTTTAGGTATTTTGAAGTATTTAAGTTTGGACGTAGTCAAGGATGGGCGTACGAGTGGAGTTTCAGCAAAAACGGGCCGCGATTTGAAGAATTTGAAGCTGCCGATTATCTATAATGGTTTTCCATCTGAAACCGTTATAGTAGAGCTGACCGACACATTCCGGCACTGATCGACGCACCTGGCTGATGCAGCTCTCTGTGAGCGTAGACCCATGGAGCGTCGGCCGACGCACCACCTACCGACCGCTGCCTGCCGAGTCCTGCCGAGCGCTGCGCGCACCTGCCGAGCTGAGCCACACGCCCTGCGCGCGTCGCTGCCGCGCACCGCGCGCGTCGATCGATGCCTGTTGATGCGACGACCCATAATCGTGTTTTTAGGGTTTCTTACTGCCCAAGACTTTCCACAACTATAAATACCCTATGTATTTCGGTTTTTACATACATTATCATATTCCTAGGGTTTTTAGGCCTCTTAGGGGCTGACAACCCCAACGAGTGCCCTTCGATTTCTTAGTTTCTCTTCATAATTCTTAGTTTTAAATTCTTAAATTTTAGATTAGTTTAGATTAGCTATTAGATAGTTTAGAGTCAAGATTTCTTCACCAAAACGCTGTAGATCTTCTTAGTTTAATTAGTAAGTAATTATTTATTTCGCTCTTTAATTTAGTTGATTGCTTTGAGATTGAGTTGTTGCTTGTGTTTATGATTGTTGGCTAGATCTAATGTGTTTATAGCCTATATTCGTTGTGAACCATCAATTGGGTTTTCCCAAGAGGTCGTCGAGACGAATCAAAGCTCTAGAACCCTAGTTTTCTTAAATCGTTTTAAGGTCTTTTAATTATTTTGCTCTTAATTTACATAAACTCTAGATTCAATTAATTAGTTCATAGTTTAAATAATTTCTAGGTTTAATTTTATTGCTCTTAGTTTAATTATAACTCTAAAACAAAACCCCCCCAGTCTGCGTGTTTAGATTAGTTTTATTTTTATTTTCTTATTCGTTAAATCAAACACAAAATGAACTTCCGAATCTAGTCTTCCTTGAGAGATCGACTCGGTTCAACTTACCAACCTACATGCGAACTCGTACTCTTGCGAGCGAGCTTTTGAATAATTGATAAATATTTATAAAGTAGGAACACAAAAGTTCGAATCACTCATCACGGGAAAACAGGTCTCGTCTCATCGCCTGCTGATATTGAAGTCGGGTGATCATCATCAAATGCATACGTCGATATGGTGCAAGATGTTTCCAGTCCCAATTTTGATATAAATTATATTGAGTTTTACGTCGATATAGTGAAGAATTTTTTTGATATTCTACAAGCTGCAAAAAAACCTTTGTATCCCAGTTGCAATAAACATAATCGGTTGTCTTTAGTTTCCCGTCTTATGAATTTGAAATGGGAGCATGGAGTTTCTAAGAAATGTTATGATCAATTTATTGCTTTAATCAAAGAGATCGTGCCAGAAGGCAACAATGTTGCAGATAATTTCTATGAAAGTAAGAAATTATTAAGAGGTATGGGGTTACTGGTAGAGAAGATAGATTGCTGCGTGAAGAACTGCATGATTTATTGGAAGGATGATTTGAATCCGGATAAGTGAAAGTTTTTTTTATCATCCACGGTTAAAACCCGCGAAGAAGGGACAATCTAAACAACGTAAGTCCAACTTAGTTCCGTACAAGATGATATTTTAGTTTCCTCTAATGGCCCGCTTGCAGAGGTTGTACACATCTATAACAACGGCAAAGATATGCAATGGCATGTAAAACATGTTGTAGAGGATGGTGTCATGCGTCACCCGTCAAATTCCGAGACTTGGAGGCACTTCGATCAAACTCATCCAGAGTTCGCCGCTGAAACTCGAAACATAAGATTGGGTCTATGTACATGTAAACTTCAACCTTTTGGAAGTTTTGGAAAACAATACTCGTCGTGGCCGGTGACTGTCACACCATACAATTTGCCTCCCCGAATGTGAATGAAAGAGCATTACATGTTTCTCGGCGTTCTTGTCTTGGGCCCACAGAACCCAAAAGATAAGTTAGATGTTTTTCTACAGTCATTGATTGAGGAGCTGAATCAGTTGTGGTCCGACGGTGCTCTCTCGTACAATGTATCTAAAAAACAAAACTTTCAGTTGGAATATGTGGACCATTAGCGACTTTCTTGCCTACTTGACGTTGTCTGGTTGGAATACGGCCGATCGAATATCTTGTCCGTATTGCATGGAGCGTTTAGACGCTTTTACCCTGCAAAAGAGCATGAAGCAATCATGGTTTGATAACCATCGTAAATTTCTAGAATGTGATCATCGACTTCAGTGCAATATATATGGATGTATCCTTTTGAGAGGTATCTGCACAAGTTCAAAAACAACGTAAGGAATAAAGCGAGTGTTGAAGGCTCGATAGCAAACACATATCTAGTTGAAGAGGCGTCGAATTTTGTTTCGTACTACTTCGAAGATAATGTCTCCACAAAAAGAAAATTCTAAATCGTAATGAAGAAGTTCAAAATGATGAAGACGACGATCCAAACGCTCTTTATGTTTTCAAAAATAATGGTGAAGCTTTCTCAAACACATGGAAAAGATTCTTTACGGATGAAGAATTAGTCGAGGCCCAAAAACATGTGTTGCTAAATTGTGATGAACTCCAACAATTTATCAGGTTAACGATTCAAGCTCGCTGCAATTATAATTATCGAAATCTATTAATTAAATATTAACAATTCTCCATTTTAAACATAAATTTGCAGTTTGTTCAAAGATGGTGTTAAACGTCATCAACCGAACATTACACATGAGGCACTAAATCGAAAATTGGACGCTGAATTTCCTATTTGGTTTGAGAACTACGTGAGTCTTAATTATCTTTAAAATTACGTGGTAATTAATATATATTATAACATTTTAAAACATAAAATTATTGTAGGGATGAGATCCTTTGAACAACGTAAATGACGATTATATAAGGTCCATTGCGTATGGTCCATCACGTGTTGTGAATACATTCAACGGTTGTAAGATAAATGGATATATATTTCACACGATTGGGTATGGTTCTGAATGATCAACGTCGAGCAAAGGAGTTTGTATAAGCGGAACAAATTATTGGCCGAATTATATAGATTATTACGGTCGTCTTCTAGAAGTGGTTAAGTTGGAGTATCACGGGCTTCAAACGGCTGGAAGCACACCCTTGTTCAAATGTGAGTGGTTTGATCCAACTCCAGCCGACACGAAAATTCACCCTCAATATAAGCTCGTTGATATCAATCATAAATGTAGATTCACTCGATACGAGCCATTCTTACTCACCTCCCGAGCGACTCAAGTGCACTAAAATTCATATCTGAGTTTGAAGCGAGACAAATTAGATTGGTGGGCAACTTGTAAAATTAAAGCTCGATCAACGGTGGATTTTATCGAGCCTCGCGTGCCTGAACAACAGTCACTCCGAGAATATGTTGTAGAAACATTTCCTGCAATACAATTGGAGGGTGTTGAATTCCAATTAAACGACCCTCTCAATCACAAAAATGCCGAGTCGGTCGATGATCGTGATTTAGAAGAGTCAGAAAGCGATGAACTAGTATTAATTGAAGAAGACAAAGAAATCTATGAAGATGAGTCTGAAAGTTAGGGTTGAGGTTCGAAGAGTTTATGAGTGTTATAGAGATAACCTGAACAATAATATACATACATATATATATATGGGTGGGTTCAAATGAGAACCATGTCATTATATGCGAACCTGCGAACTAGTGCTTTTATTATACAATCATAGTGCTTTATTGAGATTTTAGTTATATACACCAGCAGTGATTTTATTATATAATACTAATGCTTTTAATCAAATAAGGAAATACACAAAAGATCTCCATTTAATTAGATCTAAGACCCATAATTGACCCTAAGTTTACATATAAGGACATGGTTTTCATTTGAACCTAATCTTATATATATATATATATATATATATATATATATATATATATATATATATATATATATATTAATTATATATTTATTAATAAATATGTGTTGTATGTTAGATGCCTGGCAGGGGTGCACATAATCGTCGGATTCTCTTGGCTCATCGTCCTCGGCCCCCATGAGGATGACGATAATGCCGCCGACTTGGACCAGGATAATAGTGTTCCACCTACCCCGTCTGATGAGGCGGGGGCCCAGAGCACGCCCTGTACAGAAGTCAGGAATACAGGGATCGAGGTCTTCATGCTCGTAAATAAGTAAGTAACATTTTAATCAAATTTGTTATGTGTTCAATATATAATTTAACTATTTTACATATATTTAAATAAATTTATTAGTTTTTAGGTTACAAAGTCCGTCGAAGGAATTGCCGACCTATTTGAGGACTATACACGAGTCTCGTATCCACCCAGTAGGGTGGAAATTTGAGCACATCCCGGACAACCATCGTTAGACGTGGTGGCCTCATTTTAGGGTAATTTTGTTTATTTATTTGTTTTGTGTTAAGTAAATTGATTAATTATTTTGTTTAATTGTATTTCTTTTGTAGGGATCTGTGTGGTGGGACAGAGGTATATACGATGAGAATGTCATTAGGAGCGCATTCTATATAGCCATGCGTGATTCTTATAAGAGTCGTATATACGAGTGGAAGAAGGCGTATCAACTGGATGGGATGATACCTTCCTGTGTAGGCGAGACGAACTGGAGATGGCTGATGGAGTTTCAGGGGCTTGAGGAGGTATAGAAGTCGGAGAAGGCCAGGCGCAATACATTGAGCGAGCTCGGAGGCCCTCAAATTGGTATAGCAAAGCACCGAGGCGGGTCTATGCCAGCAAATCGACAAGCCACCGAAATTGTAAGTTGATAATAATTTTATATTTTAAGTAATTAATTATATTATTAATCATGTATAATTTTATATTTTAATTAATTCATTACATTATTATAAATTTATATTTATATATAGGCTGCTCAGATGGGTACGCAACCCAATAACTACGACCTTCTTCTGAAATATCATCAAAATCATGACGGCACATTTACGGATGCCAACGAGATAGATGTAAGTTTATATATTATACATCTGAGTTATTTAGTTTAAAACTTGTTAAAAGTTGTTTATTAAAAGTAGCTGAAAATTTTTATATCAGGAGGACTACGAAAGGGATTTGGATCAGAGGCGTGTTGCATCGTCTGATGATAGCGACACTCAGGTAGACCCGAACAAGGTCTATCTAGAGGTTATCGAGAATATGTAGGGTCGACGCTATGGCCTTGGATGCTTTGGGAAGGCTCAGAAGTGCAGTACTTCTTCCACCCCCACTACCGATGTTCGTCATCTTCAGACGCAGCTCCAGTACCAGCAGACGTAGCTTGAGTTAGCCAACCAGGAGATTCAGTGGATCCTCAAGGAGCAGGCGCTGGAGATTCAGCAGTTACGCGATGTGTAGACGCATTCCCAGTTGGCGCTCCAGCAACAGATACAGGACGTTATTTGCCCTGGCCATGTCTCTTCAGCCTCCTACTGATCCGACATCCGATAGTGATATGATTAGATGCTGTAGAATTCTGAATTTGTTTTTACTTTGGAATATTTGAATAATTTGTTTTGATTTTGGAATATTGGATAATTTGTTTTGATTTTTAACTATTGGATAATTTATTTTGGATTATCTAAAATTTTATTTATTTATAATTTATAATTTAATTATTAATTAATATATTACAAAATTTTATAATAATTTAATTTTCCTCCTGACGGCCTCCTGACGGGTATAACTGTCAGGAAATTTTATGCCTTCCTGACAGAAAAGTGACGAGTATTCTGACCGTCTGTATTGCTGAAGGGCTTCTAACCGCCAGGAATACTAACGGCCTAATCCTTCAGGATGGCATCAGATATTCCTGGTTGTTGAAGTCCGTCAGGAGTACTGACGGCCATTTCCTAACGGCTTTAACCGTCACGAATCCTGACAGGTGCACGTTTCAGTCAGGATACTATAATACTGACCACGAACTTGTTGACGGCTAATATTCATCAGTATTCAGTATACTGAAGGACTCCTGGCGGATATGGCCGTTAGCATAGCCGGACTTTTTTGTACTGATTATACCTAATTTATTATACAAGATTTGCAGATTTTAAACGTGTATGCTTGTATGCTGACATGGGATACTTGAAACAACAACTACGAAAAGGCATCCGAAAAATGATATATGCCAACCTTTGTCTCGGTGAGTCATTCAATCTTTCACTTGAATTATAATTTTTTAAAAAATATAATATATAAAATCTACATACACTAGCAACATATCGTCTCTGAGATATTTGGTGCGGGTTAAATTTATGTTAAATTATTGCTTGAACACAAGTTTGGAGGGGATATCCAAAAATGTGAAAGTTACTTCAGTCTTTCCGGTGTCAATATGAGAAGTTACAAGATAAAGATGGGAAGAATTTCCGTACAAACACTCAAAGTTAAAGAGAATGAAAATGGCTATTGAAATATTATACCACGAAGCTAATTTATTATAGTTAGATAATTTGAAGAAAATAGTGGGTTCTTAACTTCGATGGATCAAATTTAAATTGTGTTCCAATATCGATAATATCATTAGTGTTTTATTAGAGTATGAAAAATATTGGTGATGTTGGCTTCTAGATTTTGATAGTTCTTCGCATGACGGCTTCTAGTAAACCTTGGAGGTAGTTTATGTAATTATTTCTTTTGTTCTTTTCTTCATGTAATTGGACTAAATCGGGAGGGATACTTTTTATAATTACACTAGACCACACATGTAGTTTATGTAATTATCTCTTCTTTTTTTTTCTTCATGTAATTAGACGAAACTAGGAAGGTACTTTTTTTTTCTTCTCCATGTAATTGGACTAAACTAAGAGGGGAACTTTTTCTAATTAAACTAGACCTCAAAGGCAATTTATATATTTATCTCTATATTTTTTGTTGTAGTTAACACACCTAGGCTCCCTTTATTATCGTCTCTCTCTATCTACTTTTTATCATGGGAACCCTTCCTTTGAATAAACCTACCTCCTCACACCAACCCTTCCCCACTTTTATTACGCCGTACATCATTTTTCGGATTGAAAATCTAACAAGTTTATCATATAAGTTGTATAAATCCACATCTTCCTCTTCAGAATCAAATGTCATTTTCTTTTATTTTATCTTCATCCAAGTCATCAATACAATTTGACTTGAAGCTACAATTGCCTTTTTAATCCTCCGACAGACTTAAACAAGAATAATTGTGATCCCTCTGCTCTTCATCAACATTAATTGGGGAATGATTTGCTTCACCTCACGTCCACAGTCCATAACAGATAATTACAACCTAAAGAACTCGATCTGCAAACTTTTTTTGAAATAACTCAATAAAAATATAAATCAACAAAAACAAAAGTTTGCGAGAATGCACAATAATAATACAAGATTGTCACTTGTAATACGACTATGTAATTTAATTAGATGAAACCCTCAAAATGAAAATGTCTTTAACTCCTATGTGAAAGACTTCTGTTTTAAAATTGTATTACCTATTATGACCTCAAAGTCAACTAGTATATATGTAAGACTTGAATTTCAAGCTAAAAGATGTAAAATCAAGGTCTGAATTGAGATAAAAACAATTCATACTTTAAAAGATTCGGTTAGTGTTCTTAAATATTCCTGCTATCGCATTCAATCTCTAAGCGATTTAAATTTGACATTTTACGCGTAATTTTCATGCAAAATATAAATGAACTTAGAAAATACTAAAATTTTAAGATAAGACAATAAAAATTAATATAACTCATTGCTTATAACAAAATACAAAAGGTAACTTAATGAATTAAATTTTGCATATACAATTCTAATGTTATCTGCAAAGATGAGTATTTGAAGGTGCCACCAGCCACCATGGGATTTGAAATTTTTTTCATGATGTTTAAATCTGATTACGCCAACTTTGTTTTCGAGTGCTGAAATTTTCAACAGTTTATTCTTTTAGTGTATACTATCACGGGCAATGTCTATTGAATTACTGCTGTGACCTGAGATGCCAAGACACTGTGCCCTATCCTGAGATTGACGAGGTACTACGTCGAGAGTTCGCCAACGTGAGCGACCATCTCGCATTGATGGAAAGGAGGCTGCACCGTATTGACCTCTGGACCCGAGACTTGTATGACTACGATGACAGAGAAAATGCATGGAAGCCTTAACGCGATTCATGGCGTGAGAGGTATGTGAGAAGGGCCGAAGCTATCCAGAAGTTGGGTCGCTGAGTCAAATGCTTTTGCTAGTCCATGGGCTGGGACGTGCAATGTGTCAGCCTTCTTCCGGAAGTTCCCTAAAAGGCCAGCGCTTAGCGTTGAAGGCTGGTGCCATGGGCCAATAAAAGAATTCATGCTTTGCCATAATTGTACAGGAAAGAATATAAACTAGAGAACAAAATAGTAAATGTTTCAATATATTTTTAGATGATTGTTTACAAATGATTTGCCCTCCTTATATAGAAGTTGTAGATCATTCAAGATACTATATAAATTTTAATAACCCTAGATCCACTATTTAAGGGAATGAAATGTACTAGGCAGGTACATAAACGACTCCTTATTTTTCATGTAATTGTTGTGTTTTTTCTCGTATTTTTAATTAGGATTTTATGTTGTTTTTAGTCGTTTTGAGTTGTTTATTCTAGTTCTTAGGTCATTTTCTTGTTTTTAGGATTAAAACTTGGTATGTGCATTTTTGGTGCCGATTCGTGGGTTTTGAATTCAAAATTCGTATCTTGTAGGTGGCACGAGGAATTGGACTGGCTCTAAGTTGTAAAGGATCGAGTCGAGGCATTGAAGCTCAGAAATCCGTGCAGAAACGAGGAAATCAAGCTTGATCGACGGCCCAAATGACTGCCCAATCGACTGCCCGGGAAGTCAGCAGTCGATCGACTGCGCCCAAGAAAATCAACTGCATACCTCAAAGAATCGACTGCAAGACAGTGTGCTCCCCAAAAATGGCATAGCAGTCGATCGACTACTACCAGTCGATCGACTGATCCGCAGTCGATCGACTGCGAGTTCGGGAATTTGAGTGTTTTGACGTCCTTTCCTCTACTAATAACTATATAAACCCCACAACTTGACTTGATGGACAACTCACTTAACCCCCAACTCTTGCATGAGTATTGGGTTTAATTCTCTCTTCTATTTTCTAGATTTACTTTCTCTCTCTTAGGTTTTATATTTAATCTTCAAGCATTTCCTTGGGTGTTAGCCTAAAAAGAGTCCAAATACTCCTTTGAATTAGCACTTTTGATTGTAATTCAAGCTATTGGATCATCATCTTTTAATATAGTTGATGGGGCAATAAGTCGGTCAGACCTAATTTGGGGTAGATCTGGTTCGGAAGATCTGGAGTAGTACGAAGAGAAGCGAGAGCGGTTTTTTGCTTAAGTAAAGATCTGGCCAGACCTGTTGGGAAATAGGATGCCGGGAAATATGGGAACGACTCTTCCTTTTTTCTGAGCTGTAGGAGTGCTCTACTAGAAAAGAAAGGAGGAAGACCTGTTTTCCTGACTCTTGATAAGGAGACAAGTGGTACCACTTGTCAGAATTGGTTGCATAACTTCCCGTAATTCGCGGGGTATGCTCCTAGGATCCCGGCTGGGGTCCCCACTAGGAAAATCTATAAATATCTCAGCTTTGAAGTGGAGAGGTAAGTCATTCTTAGAGGTATTCTTGCCTTTTCTTTCTGGAAAACACCTCAACGCTTACTAACTTAAGCATCGGAGAGGTTTCCACCGGAAAACCACCGGTGGTCCTTTCTAACCTTTGTTTTTGGTGTAGGTTTTGGAAGCTCTTGAGTTTTTAGGTCTTATTCAGGTGGCCTACCATCTCGGGTCGAAATAATAGTAAGCTTTCCTTTTAATTTCAAGCTTGTTCTTCATTTCCATGCATGTTCTTCAATTTTATGCTTTTTGCCTTAGCTCTTTGAATTCATGTTGAAACTTATGATTTGGCTATGGATTCTAGAGGGTGACACATCTAGATTGTAGATCAGGTCTTACTTGTTTAAATTCCAAGTTGTTCTTGTGCTTTATTCACAATTTTATTTTCATGCATAGTTTTGGTTTAAATCCTAGATCTAGTGCTTGATCCTTGTTATTTCACGTAAAGTCTTGAACTTTGACGTTAATTTTCATTGCTCTTGCTATTTGTGCTTTCAATTTTAGTAATTTGCATTTTTCAAGTTTTTATGTACATGCAAGCTTAGTTGTACCTTATGCATGCATGCTTGTACTTGGTGAAAAAATGCTTGTTTTTACTTATTTCATTGATTTGCTTGCATTTTCAATTAAGGCATAATACCGAGGCATCCTACCAACGTGCTATTTCAATTCCTAAATTAGTTAGTTAGTTTAATTGCTTTATTTTCATTTTCTTTTAATTTTCAGAGCTTGAAACACATAGATTCTCTCAATTAAATCGATCTCCTATAATACCAAGCCATGAACCTTTGATATATTCAGAACCACGAAAATATATACTTCACTCCTCATACAGCTGGTATTTTGTTCTTTTGTACAGCGCATAATCCAATTCTCATGGTGAACCCAGGAGTGAATGGGGAGCCCTCCAGCTCGCACAATTTCCTGTATCCATGTTGTCAGGTCGCAGCTCCCCAGGACGCATGGCTAGCTGATCACTTGTCTTGTCCAGGTCTCACCTTGACAGGTTGCATGAGATGATCACTTGTGTTGGCAGGTCGCCATGTCGCACCTTTCCAGGTCGCATGGCGAGCTGATCACTTATGTTGGGAAGCTGATCAGGTCGCATAGTGGGTTTACCAGGTCGTATGGGGTGGATCTGAGTGCTAACATCCCCCCTCAATTCGAAGGTAGATACAGGTACAACATTCAACTTGTGTCTCATCTTCCTGAAGAATTGGCCAACGAGAGGTTTTGTTAACGCATCAACAATCTGATCAAGAGCAGGCACATGACTAACTGAGATTGTTTTCTCTGCAACCTTTTCTCTAACAAAGTGTGAGTCAAACTCAAAGTGTTTTGATCTTGAGTGAAAAACTGGATTGACAGATAATGCAACAATACTTAAATTATCATTCCAAATCATAGTTGGTCTAGATATCTCTATCCCTATCTCCTTGATTAGGGACTGCAACCAAAGAATTTCACATGCGCTATGTGCAATGCTCCTATATTCAGTCTCGGTTGATGACTTTGAGACAGAAGCTTTCTTCTTTACACTCCAAGAAACAAAGTTAGGACCAAGATAAATATAATATCTTGAAGTGGATCTCCTGTCATCTACATCTGACCTCCAATAAGCATCATCAAAACCAGTTACCCTAAAATTATTGGCTGGCCTAAATCCCAATCCATAATTAACTGTTCCTGCCAAATATCTTAGTATCCTCTTAACTGATTTCCAATGTGTATTGAAGGGTTCTGCATGTATTGACTTACTTTGTTGACACTATATGAAATCTTGGTCTTGTGATTGTGGCATATTGGAGAGATCCAACTGTTTGCCTGTATTGACTTGCATTCAAAGTAGGTTGTCCTTGATGTTTGGAGAGGATTGGATGTGGTACCATTGGAGAAGATAGCCCCTTTGCTTCACTCATTCCAGTTCTATTTAACATATCTTTGATGTCTTATTCTTGACTGAGTATCATTTCTTCATTGACATAATGCACTTGTATCCCAAGAAAGTCATTCAGTCTTCCTAAATCCTTGAGAGAAAAATGGCCTTGAATCTGATTGATTGCCTTTTGAGTTTCATCATTGTTTGATCCAGTGATTATCAGGTCATCCACATATGTTAAGATCATTATGTAAGAGGACTTGTTGTTCCTAAATAATAAGGAGTTGTCAGATTTCGAAATGGTGAACCCTATAGATTTGAGAACTTGCTCAGGTTGAAGAACCAAGCTCTTGATGCTTGCTTGAGCCCATATAGTGACTTGAGTAGTCTGCATATCAATTGTTTTCCATATTTATCATATTGTTCAAAACCAGGAATCTGTTCCATGAATATGTCTGCATCCAAATCTCCATTCAAGAAGGCATTGCCAAAGTCAACCTGTCTGACTGTCCACTTGTTGGTTATGGCTATGGATAAGACTGTTCTGATTGTAGTTGGCTTGATGACTGGGCTGAATGTCTCAGTGTAATCTAATCCCCATTTGTGAAAAACCTCTTGCCACTAATCTTGCCTTATGTTTGGCAACTGATCCATCAACATTCCTTTAAACCTTGAAAATCCATTTGTAGTTGATAAGTTTCTTGTCTAGAGGTAACTGAGAGATTGGGTAATTGCTCCAGGTTTTGTTTCTTTGCAATGCACTGTACTCTCTATCCATAGCTTCTTTCCATTTGGGCAGACTTATAGCTTCTTGATATGATTTTGGCTCAATGCTTTAGTTAACACAGATGCATAAGTTTTTGGTTTTGAGATACCAGCCTTTCATCTTGTCACCATGTGATTTCCCCCTTCATTCCTATGACCTGCAAAACCTTATCCTCAATAGGATTGTTAGATTTGGAATGCACATCCTGGCATATAGGTAAATCAATAGTTATATGTCCTCCTGCAAGTAGAGTGTCAGTGGGAATTTCTATTGGTTGATGGTCAGAGAGGAATGAGAACGTTGGTGAGAAGATAAGGAGGCTGGTGGATAGTGATATTGTGGTGTAGGTGTATGGTGTTTGGAGGATTGAGTATGGTCTGAAAGAGTGGTTGTGGGGGATTAAAGGAGAGATGTGGTCTGTTTTGTTGGTAAAGGGTAGAGGATCTTGTTTTGAATGAAAAGTAACTTTGACTCATCAAAAATGACATTCCTTGTGATAATGACTCTTTCTTTTTTGTAACAAGACTTTGTATCCTTTGAACTGATTGCTATATCCAAGGAAAATAGATGGATTTCTTCTTAAACTGAGTTTGTGCTTTTTTGTAGGTCTTAGATGAGGAAAACATAGGCAACCAAAAGATTTCAGTGAGTTTTAATCTGGTTTTATGCCAGTGAGAGCTTCTGTGGGAGTTTTGAGACCTAATAGTTTGGATGGCATTTTGTTTATTAAAAAGACTGCAGATACCATTGCATCATCCCAATAAGACTATGGGATACCTGAGTGAGCTACAAGTGAAAGGGCTGTTTCAAGAATGTGTCTATGCTTCCTTTCAGCTAGACGATTCTGTTGTGGAGTGTAAGGGCGTGAAACTCTGTGATTCCATTTTCAGAGAAAAGGTTGGAGAGAGTTTTGAATTCTATTCCACCATCTGATTGGACAACTTTGATTTTCCTATTCTATTGGCTTTCGACAAGGTTTTTGAAGTGAACAAAAGCATTGTGAGTGTCAAATTTGAGCTTGTGTAAATATAACCAAGTGTATCGGCTTTTGTGATCTATAAAGCTTACATAATAGTTGTATTCATTATTGGAGCTCAAAGGGGATGGTCCCCACAAGTCAGTGTGAATGAGATCAAGAATTTCATAATGATCAGAGTCAAATAAATTAAATGGTAACTGATGACTTTTAGCTTGAAGACAAGAAGTACAGATGAAACTAGTCTTATTGTCATTGACAAGAATATTACAACTCAAAAGAGCTTTTCTGACAACATCTAAAGAGGCATGTCCAAGTCTACAATACCACAAATTCAGATCAAATTTATTCAGCTGACTAGGATTTATTGAAACTGGAAAAGATAAAGGGGCATTGGTGGAGAGTGCATCAGGTCGAGTCTTGTTTGAGTCTTGAACAGGCTAAGGTTAAACTTGTAAAGTCCATTATCAACTGTCCCCTTGAGTAGAACCATTCTTGTGTCCTGATCCTTCACCAAGCAGAAATAAGGATGAAATTCAAAGAAGACTTTATTATCCTTAGCAAACTGAGATACACTGATTAAGTTTTTTGTGATGTCAGGCACATGCAGTAGGTTTTTAAGGCTGAAAGTATGATCACTAACAAGAGGCCTTTAACTAAAGAGTTACTAATATGTAAAATGTGCAACCCTGATCCATTGCCCATATGAACTTTCTCAGATACTTGGTATTCATATGTCGTTCTCAAGTTGTTGAAGTCATAAGTCAAGTTATTTGTGGCTCCTGAATCATGGAACCAACAAGGGTCTGAATTGATCTCTGGAGAACTGCTGACAATGTTTGCAGAGTGACTCAAACTTTTGTGCACCCCTTTTTAATAAATTAATTTAAAACAAGTCAGTTTGCTCGCAAGTGTACGAGGTAACTGTAGGGTGATGAGTTTGACTTGAGTCGTATCTCTCGAGGAAACAACTGTTCGATCTTTCGGATGTTTTTCTCAATTTACGAACTAAAATAAAATACATGTACATTTGGGGTTTGAAAAGATTTTGAATTGATCATTATAACTAAAGCAATAATTAAACTAAATCTATTTAAACTAATTATTCTAACTAAATTATCAACTATGAGCGATAATTAAACTACTTGAACTCAAGAACTAAGAACTAATAGCAACSAATCTAAAAGYATGAATATAATAAATTACCACTAAGCAATGAATCATAAGAATCTGAAATTAACAAATTGCTAAGCATAATCCAACTCGCATAAATAAACTAAATTAATATAATATCCAATATCAAGCATAAAACGATTATGCTAATTAAACTAGTCTAGCATTAACAACGAAATTAACTAAGCAATTAACTAAGAAATTAACTAAGAAATTAACTAAGAGTTTAGAGTACTTATTATAACTACGAAAAGCAGTAAAAAGCTCCAGCTATTCCGGAGTTTGAACGTTGATCTTGGGCGAAGAATGAATCCCGAACTCGAATTCGATGTTTTGGACGCGTTGTTCTTCGATCCTTGATCTCCGTCTTCAAATCTCGTTATGAGATGTGGGATTATTGTTATTTTAAGCTAAAATACCCTAGGGGGTCGTGTCTTTTTTTTCAAAACCTGAAATATGGCGGGTTTTTATAAATATTACAAGTTTTACCGCACAAGAAACCCTAATTTCCGAATTCTGGGCCGTCGCGTCGACGGTGCGTCGACGTAGCATCGACTGACGCGTGCTGGCGCTCGGCGGGACTC
>BMAC01000102.1:1264966-1282002 GCA_014905375.1 Phtheirospermum japonicum | reverse complement strand
GTCTGCCCATGATTTTGCCTGACCTGATTGTCAGTTTCAGCCAGGATTGGCTAAGGGCGTCTGCCCATGATTTTGCCTGACCTGATTGTCAGTTTCAGCCAGGATTGGCTAAGGGCGTCTGCCCATGATTTTGCCTGACCTGATTGTCAGTTTCAGCCAGGATTGGCTAAGGGCGTCTGCCCATGATTTTGCCTGACCTGATTGTCAGTTTCAGCCAGGATTGGCTAAGGGCGTCTGCCCATGATTTTGCCTGACCTGATTGTCAGTTTCAGCCAGGATTGGCTAAGGGCGTCTGCCCATGATTTTGCCTGATCTGATTGTCAGTTTCAGCCAGGATTGGCTAAGGGCGTCTGCCCATGATTTCAAGGTGCAAGTGGTCCTGCTCCCGGGCATAAACAAAAGAGGCAGGCTCAGGAGGATTTTTCAGCGGAAGGGCCCGATCAAAGATAGCGCTGGGGTCAGCCGCATTGGTTGCAACTCCACTTGGCCTGCTCATCAAGGGCAAAGTTGTAATAACTCATGGCCTCGGGAAGGAGCAAAGAATAGAGCTCTTTGGATCCTAGGAAATCCCTCTTAGCCTCCTCCCTAGCCAACTGAATTAACCTTAGGCCCTCTTCGGAGCCCGGAAATTCCATCCTCCACTCTATTTTAGCTCTGCTCAAGGACTCGTCCGCCAAGCTACGAGCCTCAGCCAAGGCTTCGTCCCTCGCCTCGGCACGAGCGGTCTCGATCATCTTCGCCTGTGCTTTGCGCATCTCCTCCGTTTCAGCCCTGGCCCTCTTGAGCCTCTCTCTCAGCTCTCCTAGCTCTTCCAGTTGCCTTTTTAGCTGCACCCCCCTTTTCTTGGCAAGAGTCCTGATGCGCTCCATTTTCAGGACAAGTTCCTTATTCTCCTTAACCACGTCAAACTGGATCATCGATCTAGACATGCGGGTGGCTAGAAGTGCCTTCTTGGAGATAGCCTAAAAAAAGAGAGAAAGAAGGAAAATTTTAAGCACAGAAGCAAATTATGTGACGCGGGTATGAGGAGACATTATGAGGAGAAACGATAGAAGACGACGCCATTTTAAAGAAATTAAAATAAGATCAGGGGCTAAGAAAGGTACCTGGCCTGTAAAGGATTGCCGGAAAAGCTAAACTGAGAAATTTGAATTGAAGAGGATCACCAGAAATTCCKAAAAAGGAGGGAGGCTTGAGAGATTTAGRGAAGCTGMAAAATGCGAAATGRGGGTTCGGCGGGAATAAAAGGAAATAAGATAGAATTCGAAAAGCAGGAATCGATAAAAGCGGGATTTGAAAAGATTCTCGCATTAAATGATGGGCAGTGGAACAGTACCCTAGGCGGCGAGTTGGAATGCTAACCGCTCTAGAGTAGGGCCAACGTGGAAGCACTAGGCATAAAGATAAAGGCTTCGGGGAAATGAACCGTCACCATTAGCGCATGTAATTAGTTTTTGGAGAGGATTTCTTGGGGTCCGCGCAAAGCACGAATAATAGACCTGTGGGTCCTCATATCTGACGAACACCCCTGGAATACATTAACTCTACCCCAAATACCCGTAGGGGGGAGGAATTGATGGGGCAATAAGTTGGTCAGACCTAATTTGGGGTAGATCTGGTTCGGAAGATCTGGAGTAGTACGAAGAGAAGCGAGAGCGGCTTTTTGCTTAAGTAAAGATCTGGCCAGACCTGTTGGGAAAATAGGATGCCAGGAAATATGGGAACGGCTCTTCCTTTTTTCTGAGCTGAAGGAGTGCTCTACTAGAAAAGAAAGGAGGAAGACCTGTTTTCCTGACTCTCGATAAGGAGACAAGTGGGACCACTTGTCAGAATTGGTTGTATAACGGCCCGCGATTCGCGGGGTGTGCTCCTAGGATCCCGGCTGGGGTCCCCACTAGGAAAATCTATAAATATCTCAGCTTTGAAGTGGAGAGGTAAGTCATTCTTAGAGGTATTCTTGCCTTTTCTTTCTGGAAAACACCTCAACGCTTACTAACTTAAGCATCGGAGAGGTTTCCACCGGAAAACCACCGATGTTCCTTTCTAACCTTTGTTTGTGGTGTAGGTTTTGGAAGCTCTTGAGTTTTTAGGTCTTATTCAGGTGGCCTACCATCTCGGGTCGAAATAATAGTAAGCTTTCCTTTTAATTTCAAGCTTGTTCTTCATTTCCATGCATGTTCTTCAATTTTATGCTTTTTGCCTTAGCTCTTTGAATTCATGTTGAAACTTATGATTTGGCTATGGATTCTAGAGGGTGACACATCTAGATTGTAGATCAGGTCTTACTTGTTTAAATTCCAAGTTGTTCTTGTGCTTTATTCACAATTTTATTTTCATGCATAGTTTTGGTTTAAATCCTAGATCTAGTGCTTGATCCTTGTTATTTCACGTAAAGTCTTGAACTTTGACGTTAATTTTCATTGCTCTTGCTATTTGTGCTTTCAATTTTAGTAATTTGCATTTTTCAAGTTTTTATGTACATGCAAGCTTAGTTGTACCTTATGCATGCATGCTTGTACTTGGTGAAAAAATGCTTGTTTTTACTTATTTCATTGATTTGCTTGCATTTTCAATTAAGGCATAATACCGAGGCATCCTACCAACGTGCTATTTCAATTCCTAAATTAGTTAGTTAGTTTAATTGCTTTATTTTCATTTTCTTTTAATTTTCAGAGCTTGAAACACATAGATTCTCTCAATTAAATCGATCTCCTATAATACCAAGCCATGAACCTTTGATATATTCAGAACCACGAAAATATATACTTCACTCCTCATACAGCTGGTATTTTGTTCTTTTGTACAGCGCATAATCCAATTCTCATGGTGAACCCAGGAGTGAATGGGGAGCCCTCCAGCTCGCACAATTTCCTGTATCCATGTTGTCAGGTCGCAGCTCCCCAGGACGCATGGCTAGCTGATCACTTGTCTTGTCCAGGTCTCACCTTGACAGGTTGCATGAGATGATCACTTGTGTTGGCAGGTCGCCATGTCGCACCTTTCCAGGTCGCATGGCGAGCTGATCACTTATGTTGGGAAGCTGATCAGGTCGCATAGTGGGTTTACCAGGTCGTATGGGGTGGATCTGAGTGCTAACATCCCCCCTCAATTCGAAGGTAGATACAGGTACAACATTCAACTTGTGTCTCATCTTCCTGAAGAATTGGCCAACGAGAGGTTTTGTTAACGCATCAACAATCTGATCAAGAGCAGGCACATGACTAACTGAGATTGTTTTCTCTGCAACCTTTTCTCTAACAAAGTGTGAGTCAAACTCAAAGTGTTTTGATCTTGAGTGAAAAACTGGATTGACAGATAATGCAACAATACTTAAATTATCATTCCAAATCATAGTTGGTCTAGATATCTCTATCCCTATCTCCTTGATTAGGGACTGCAACCAAAGAATTTCACATGCGCTATGTGCAATGCTCCTATATTCAGTCTCGGTTGATGACTTTGAGACAGAAGCTTTCTTCTTTACACTCCAAGAAACAAAGTTAGGACCAAGATAAATATAATATCTTGAAGTGGATCTCCTGTCATCTACATCTGACCTCCAATAAGCATCATCAAAACCAGTTACCCTAAAATTATTGGCTGGCCTAAATCCCAATCCATAATTAACTGTTCCTGCCAAATATCTTAGTATCCTCTTAACTGATTTCCAATGTGTATTGAAGGGTTCTGCATGTATTGACTTACTTTGTTGACACTATATGAAATCTTGGTCTTGTGATTGTGGCATATTGGAGAGATCCAACTGTTTGCCTGTATTGACTTGCATTCAAAGTAGGTTGTCCTTGATGTTTGGAGAGGATTGGATGTGGTACCATTGGAGAAGATAGCCCCTTTGCTTCACTCATTCCAGTTCTATTTAACATATCTTTGATGTCTTATTCTTGACTGAGTATCATTTCTTCATTGACATAATGCACTTGTATCCCAAGAAAGTCATTCAGTCTTCCTAAATCCTTGAGAGAAAAATGGCCTTGAATCTGATTGATTGCCTTTTGAGTTTCATCATTGTTTGATCCAGTGATTATCAGGTCATCCACATATGTTAAGATCATTATGTAAGAGGACTTGTTGTTCCTAAATAATAAGGAGTTGTCAGATTTCGAAATGGTGAACCCTATAGATTTGAGAACTTGCTCAGGTTGAAGAACCAAGCTCTTGATGCTTGCTTGAGCCCATATAGTGACTTGAGTAGTCTGCATATCAATTGTTTTCCATATTTATCATATTGTTCAAAACCAGGAATCTGTTCCATGAATATGTCTGCATCCAAATCTCCATTCAAGAAGGCATTGCCAAAGTCAACCTGTCTGACTGTCCACTTGTTGGTTATGGCTATGGATAAGACTGTTCTGATTGTAGTTGGCTTGATGACTGGGCTGAATGTCTCAGTGTAATCTAATCCCCATTTGTGAAAAACCTCTTGCCACTAATCTTGCCTTATGTTTGGCAACTGATCCATCAACATTCCTTTAAACCTTGAAAATCCATTTGTAGTTGATAAGTTTCTTGTCTAGAGGTAACTGAGAGATTGGGTAATTGCTCCAGGTTTTGTTTCTTTGCAATGCACTGTACTCTCTATCCATAGCTTCTTTCCATTTGGGCAGACTTATAGCTTCTTGATATGATTTTGGCTCAATGCTTTAGTTAACACAGATGCATAAGTTTTTGGTTTTGAGATACCAGCCTTTCATCTTGTCACCATGTGATTTCCCCCTTCATTCCTATGACCTGCAAAACCTTATCCTCAATAGGATTGTTAGATTTGGAATGCACATCCTGGCATATAGGTAAATCAATAGTTATATGTCCTCCTGCAAGTAGAGTGTCAGTGGGAATTTCTATTGGTTGATGGTCAGAGAGGAATGAGAACGTTGGTGAGAAGATAAGGAGGCTGGTGGATAGTGATATTGTGGTGTAGGTGTATGGTGTTTGGAGGATTGAGTATGGTCTGAAAGAGTGGTTGTGGGGGATTAAAGGAGAGATGTGGTCTGTTTTGTTGGTAAAGGGTAGAGGATCTTGTTTTGAATGAAAAGTAACTTTGACTCATCAAAAATGACATTCCTTGTGATAATGACTCTTTCTTTTTTGTAACAAGACTTTGTATCCTTTGAACTGATTGCTATATCCAAGGAAAATAGATGGATTTCTTCTTAAACTGAGTTTGTGCTTTTTTGTAGGTCTTAGATGAGGAAAACATAGGCAACCAAAAGATTTCAGTGAGTTTTAATCTGGTTTTATGCCAGTGAGAGCTTCTGTGGGAGTTTTGAGACCTAATAGTTTGGATGGCATTTTGTTTATTAAAAAGACTGCAGATACCATTGCATCATCCCAATAAGACTATGGGATACCTGAGTGAGCTACAAGTGAAAGGGCTGTTTCAAGAATGTGTCTATGCTTCCTTTCAGCTAGACGATTCTGTTGTGGAGTGTAAGGGCGTGAAACTCTGTGATTCCATTTTCAGAGAAAAGGTTGGAGAGAGTTTTGAATTCTATTCCACCATCTGATTGGACAACTTTGATTTTCCTATTCTATTGGCTTTCGACAAGGTTTTTGAAGTGAACAAAAGCATTGTGAGTGTCAAATTTGAGCTTGTGTAAATATAACCAAGTGTATCGGCTTTTGTGATCTATAAAGCTTACATAATAGTTGTATTCATTATTGGAGCTCAAAGGGGATGGTCCCCACAAGTCAGTGTGAATGAGATCAAGAATTTCATAATGATCAGAGTCAAATAAATTAAATGGTAACTGATGACTTTTAGCTTGAAGACAAGAAGTACAGATGAAACTAGTCTTATTGTCATTGACAAGAATATTACAACTCAAAAGAGCTTTTCTGACAACATCTAAAGAGGCATGTCCAAGTCTACAATACCACAAATTCAGATCAAATTTATTCAGCTGACTAGGATTTATTGAAACTGGAAAAGATAAAGGGGCATTGGTGGAGAGTGCATCAGGTCGAGTCTTGTTTGAGTCTTGAACAGGCTAAGGTTAAACTTGTAAAGTCCATTATCAACTGTCCCCTTGAGTAGAACCATTCTTGTGTCCTGATCCTTCACCAAGCAGAAATAAGGATGAAATTCAAAGAAGACTTTATTATCCTTAGCAAACTGAGATACACTGATTAAGTTTTTTGTGATGTCAGGCACATGCAGTAGGTTTTTAAGGCTGAAAGTATGATCACTAACAAGAGGCCTTTAACTAAAGAGTTACTAATATGTAAAATGTGCAACCCTGATCCATTGCCCATATGAACTTTCTCAGATACTTGGTATTCATATGTCGTTCTCAAGTTGTTGAAGTCATAAGTCAAGTTATTTGTGGCTCCTGAATCATGGAACCAACAAGGGTCTGAATTGATCTCTGGAGAACTGCTGACAATGTTTGCAGAGTGACTCAAACTTTTGTGCACCCCTTTTTAATAAATTAATTTAAAACAAGTCAGTTTGCTCGCAAGTGTACGAGGTAACTGTAGGGTGATGAGTTTGACTTGAGTCGTATCTCTCGAGGAAACAACTGTTCGATCTTTCGGATGTTTTTCTCAATTTACGAACTAAAATAAAATACATGTACATTTGGGGTTTGAAAAGATTTTGAATTGATCATTATAACTAAAGCAATAATTAAACTAAATCTATTTAAACTAATTATTCTAACTAAATTATCAACTATGAGCGATAATTAAACTACTTGAACTCAAGAACTAAGAACTAATAGCAACSAATCTAAAAGYATGAATATAATAAATTACCACTAAGCAATGAATCATAAGAATCTGAAATTAACAAATTGCTAAGCATAATCCAACTCGCATAAATAAACTAAATTAATATAATATCCAATATCAAGCATAAAACGATTATGCTAATTAAACTAGTCTAGCATTAACAACGAAATTAACTAAGCAATTAACTAAGAAATTAACTAAGAAATTAACTAAGAGTTTAGAGTACTTATTATAACTACGAAAAGCAGTAAAAAGCTCCAGCTATTCCGGAGTTTGAACGTTGATCTTGGGCGAAGAATGAATCCCGAACTCGAATTCGATGTTTTGGACGCGTTGTTCTTCGATCCTTGATCTCCGTCTTCAAATCTCGTTATGAGATGTGGGATTATTGTTATTTTAAGCTAAAATACCCTAGGGGGTCGTGTCTTTTTTTTCAAAACCTGAAATATGGCGGGTTTTTATAAATATTACAAGTTTTACCGCACAAGAAACCCTAATTTCCGAATTCTGGGCCGTCGCGTCGACGGTGCGTCGACGTAGCATCGACTGACGCGTGCTGGCGCTCGGCGGGACTCGGCAGACTTGGTCGGCAGTGCTCGGCAGGTCTGGTCATCAGGTGCGCGCGTCGGTTGGGCAGGTGCGTCGACGGGGTGTGTCGACATCGACGCTTCAGCAAGTTGAGTCGACGTTGCGTCGACAATGGTGCATCGACATCGACGCTTCAGCAAGGAGCGTCGACAGTGCGTCGACGGAGCATCGACTGACGGCGGTCATGACTCCATGACATGACTCGCGTCGACGGGGCATCGACGGTCGCGTCAGTCGACGCGACTGCGCGTCTGTCTCCAGTTCTCGATCTTTTGCTACTCGTTTCACCGGAAAGCTTGTTCTTCACTTCTTGAACATCGAATCTCGTCTATTACGCGTTAAACTCTTCCGGTTACTTAGCTTTAAGGTAAAAAATAACGAAATATCACCTACTTGCATCAATTACGATCAAAATGCGGTAAAATAAGCTGGAATTATAAAAATACGAGATTAAGCTTAAATCGTCAAACTTACACCAAAAAAAATAGAAAAACGTATTAAAATACTAATAAAAATAAGGATAAATCTATTCTAATCAATTACCCCACGCTTAATTGGTTTGTTCTTCCTCGAACAAACGATAGATTCAAAGTATAACTAGAATGAAAATAAGTTCAAGCAAAGAGTCGTGCGTTGCTACATAGATAATTTTGAAAATATAGGTATAAGTCACACAAAGTCAAACACTCAACCCATTATTACATTGTCTCTTCAAAATAAAATCATTCTTTCTCACGAAGGATAATATATATAAGTACGCTCAAAAGCACTCAAGTATTTTCTGCATGGGACGTGTATACACTCAAATCATACAATTACATGCACAATAAGTAAGCATAGAAAATCAATCTCTTTTCAATCGCAAATTAAGTGTGTTGTATAAACTAAGAATCGGAAAAGGTCTTCGCGGTTGTAACGTAAGGCTTTTTGGACGGGTATGGTATATATAAGTCGTGTGGCTCAATAATTCACTCAACCTATTCAAATCACGAAGCAATGTGCTTCACCTCGCTCAAAAAATAATAACCTCACTAAACACTCATAACGTAGCCTTTAAATAGGCTATTCCTCAACTCAAAAACTCGTAAACCGACTGAAAGCTCAAACCACTTAAACACAATTGAAGCTTATAACATGCTTCTTACACAACTCTTGCCTTCTAAACATTAGGCTTCATAAAATAAACAATTAGACTCAAGCCTTTACAAGCGCGTAGGCAATTAATCAACATATCCACCATCCTATCTTTTTCTTTTCTTCTCTTTTTTTTTTTATTTGTCCCTTTTTATTTTCATGGGATCTTTTTCCTTTTTTTTTCTTTTATTGTTGTTGGATGGTGGTCCAAGATTACAAAAATTATAAATTCCTAATAAAAATTCAAAAACTCTAATAACCAATAAAAATACGAACTTCTACCCCATGCTTTTAAGGGGTTGTAAGGGTCGTCTCAAAAACACTCAAGGCTATAGACATGGATATTTGGCTATGATTGGCTCATTCGGAATTTATAGTGGCTAAAATTTATGAATATGGCCGGAATAGGGTTTTATATGTGCCTTAACTTCATGTTCAAAGTCGACTACACACAGCGGTTTCAAAGAGATATCAAGACTGAAACTTACTCAAGCACATGCAAAGATGATAAACACTCAGGCTACTCGCTGAATTTTTGCATGAAGATAATTTTGAAATGACGCTGCTTTTAAAGTTTTGCGAAATCGGTTGCGTCCAAGTACCATTTTACAATATATAATAATAAATTTTGAGAAATTATGCACTTATGCACACTCAAAGACGAAAACAAATAATCATACATAGTCGACTTCGACAGGCAAGCCATAAAAACACAAATAAGCGTAGAAATAGCGATCAATCATATCAAAAATATGCATTTCAAAACAAATACATCAAATTGCACTAACCATACTCAACCACCCCCCTCCCTAAAAACTTGGCAATCTCCTGATTGTCATAAATATTAAAGAAAATAAGAGTAAGGGAGATAAGAAAACATCCCTGAAAATTCGATGGCCGAGTCTCTCTAAAAACGCATGTGCAATTATCCTTCGTCTTAGATCGCGTGACTAGATTTTCCTGAACAAACCTATAAACAAAAACAAACAAACAATCAAAACATGATTTTTATCAATTGCGACACGCAAGTGCCCGGTGGCACGTCTTTTTGGATTTGAAATGGCCGGATTGCGGCCAACGTCGTAAATGAATGGGTTGCAGCTCATCAAAAGGTTGCCGGACTGCGGCTAACTTGGATCGGATTGCGACCTCGATCGACGAAATCATCGTAATCCATGATCGCTGCGGTAAGCGATAGGTTCAGTGGTTGATCGTCATCGTTAACGCCTCAAGTGGAACTAGCGGTAAGGCCTTGCGGTAGCGAGCTACCGTTATATAACCTTTGTCCAGAATAAGCGATTTATCGTATTTTCTGCACATCAACACACACATAAACGTACTACGGCAATTGACACAATATAAAAAGACATATAAAATAAAAGAAAATAAAGAAAATAAAACGAAAACTAACTAACGCTTGGGTTGCCTCCCAAGAAGCGCAACATTTAACTTCATATGCTCGACGCAATTACTCGATCAATTTTTAGCTCGTGGTGGGTCCACGAACTCCTTCTTGGTACGATCACGATTCTTCATATAATCCTTGAAATAAGGCTTAAGTCGATGCTTGTGGACTTGGAAACTTGATTTCTCACTCTCATCGTACAGTGTGGCTACACCATACTCATCCATCTCTTTTATTAAAAACGGTCCACTCCATGCGACTTCAAACTTGGTTAGATCAAACTTACGATCAAAATTATACAGCACTAGTTGACCAACCTTGAACTTCTCGTTAAAAACTTTGTTCGACTTCTTCTTCTTCTTTGTCCAATCCTCGCTATTAGCCTCGCCTTTTTTCTTCGTACGTTTAAAATTCTTGTAGGGGTCGAGGGAAACACATCTTGAATGATTATTCGGTGGCTTCGTCTCTTCTCTTGGCTCAAACTTCGAACGATCTCGTTGTGGTCTCAACTCCACTGTTGGCTCATTTTTAGGCACGTCAAACTGCATGGGCAATCCATCATCAAATGCCTCTACATTATCAAACTCTTCAATCATGCCGATGCTCAAGAGCTCATTCGCGCAAGAATCTACTAAATCAATAGTAGAACAATCGTTCTTAACAAACGCTGCAGGACTCTTGTGAAAATCTTGAAGTGAAAACGTCACCGTTTCGCCCAATACGGACATAGTCACCCTCCCCTCGTTTATGTCGATCACCGTGCGCGTTGTAGACATGAATGGACGTCCTAACAAAATGGTGTGTTCTCGGTTTTCTCTTTGTACGTCTCCAACGTCCATAATGACAAAGTCGACTGGCACTACTAACTTGTCTACTTGTACTAAGACATCCTCCACAATCCCCAAACGTAGACTTATCGTCCTATCCGCCAATTGTAATTTCATCGTTGTCGGTTTCAGCGGTCCTAGGTCAAACTCCTTGTAAATTGAGTGGGGCATCAAATTTATGCTAGAGCCAAGATCGAGTATCCCTCTTGCCGTTAGTCCATTCCCGAGAGAAATAGTTATGCAAAAACTCTCGGGATCCTTCTCTTTAGGTGGCAATGGTTTCTTAAATATATCTCCAACTTCTCTTATCAAAGCTACAGGTTGATTCGTATCCAAACGCCTTTACTTTGATGCTAGATCTTTGAAAAACTTCAAAAACGCCGGCATTGTCTTTATCACCTCTATCAGGGGGAGGTTAATATTGACATTTCTCAATAAGTTATATAGCTCCATGAATCTCTTATTCTCCTTGGCCGGACATAGGCGACTTGGGAAGGGAACGTGATCATAAATGGTCAAATTCCTTGGTGGTGCATCGATGGAGTCTTCAGCTGCTGTCGAGTTCTTTTTATTCAATGGCCTCGGAATATTTGAATTTGAAGATTTATGCATTAGATCGGTCAATTTGGTTGCATCTACTTGTGGTTGGGTTTCGGCCTCCCTTTTGTCTTCCTCCTTTTCTAGCTCGATGACGTTATCCACTACATTTCCGCTTCTCAGCACATGAATAGCCGAGGCTTGTTCCGTTTGGCTTGGAAGAGTATTTTTCTCCTTCTTCAATGATGCCATGTCAGTTGCCAATTGTCCTACCATTAACTCCAATCTTCTTAGTCCTGACGAATTTTCAAGAGTGCTTTTGGCCATTTCAGCCATCACCGTTCTCAATTCTTTCATATAGTCTCGAACTCCCTTCATTTCCTCTTGGACATGTGTGAGGCCGTCTCGGTTCCGAATAGTTTCGGCAACTTGGTTTTGTTGCCAGACTAAAAGTTGATCAGTCGACTGAACTGTAGCAGGTGTTTGCATGTGTGGTGGTCTCTGCCCCGAATGTTGTTGATTCGAATAGTGTTGGATGGCATTGACGTCCCCTCGTTGTTCGTTGTTGAACGGGCACATATCGGCTAAATGTTCGGAGGATCCACATTGGTGACACATCGCATTAGTCTTCTTCGAAGAGGCCTTGCTTGCCCGCTCGGCCTTCCAAGCTGCCAATTTCTCCTCAAATATCTGTTCGCACTTTGCTTTGACTAATCTGCCATCATCTAAGTCAGGATCAGGGATGGAAATCTCATTAACTTTTAATTTACGAGTCCGAGAGTTGGTTTCTCTAGATTTTTCACTCAGTTTCTCCAATACTCGTTTTGGCCTCGCGGGCCGTTAAATCACCAAAATCTCCTCCTGCTGCTATTTCAACTTGGCTCTTCCCCATGGGCGACAAACCATCAAAGAAAAACTGATTAATTATCTCGGGGGAATAACTATGATGGGGGCATGCTTGTAAAAGTGATTTGTAACGCTCCCATGTTTCATGAAATAATTCTCCCTCCACTTGTTCGAAGTTAGCAATCTTCCTCCGAATTTTCCCCGTTGTTTGTGCCGAATAGTATTGATTTAAGAACTTCTCGCTTATCATCTCCCAATCAGTTAACGATCTTGGTTCTAAGGACAGTAACCATGTCTTCGCCTTGTCCTTCATGTTATAAGGGAAACAAATCATTTGCATCTCTTCCCGGTTTAGGCCATGACCTACAAATCTACCTACTTCATCGATAAAGTAGTTCAAAAATGCTAAAGGGTCTTCGTGGGCATTTCCGTGAAAAGTCGGAAGTAAATTAATTTGATGCGGTTTAATCTCTACTCCCTTGCAGTCGGGCCAAGAAAAATAGCAGACCCATAAAGCACAACCTTCGGGCGTGCCAAATCTCGTTGTCGAGGCGCTTGGGGGCGTCTCGGTGCTCTCTCTTGGTGATAGGCAACCTCATAATTTCCTTCGTAATCTTGGTCATTGAACCATTCATCTACAAACTCTCATCTTGGGATCGGTCCTTCAGGATAACCTTCATGCACTTCTTCGTCATGTTGAGCGTTCCTTCCTCTATTTCCTTTTCGTAGTTGTGGCGGGGCTTGATTGTGACCTCCAAGATATCGTGGCTCGCTTCCATACTCTCCCCGATGACTTTGGAAAGGTAACTCATTGTCTAGTGCTTCCAACAACTCATTGTGTCCGCTTCCATGACTAGATCGTCCCGCCATGGATTTGGGAATCTCGTCACACACAAAATTCGTATCTAAAGAAGAATCGCTCTCGAAATATCACGCCCCATTTTCGAAAAGTGTAAAATTTGATTTTTCATAAACAAAACTTTCAAAAACAAGGGCATGCGTTTTCAATAAATCACAGTCACAACATAAATTGAGCGGAAGCGTGAATAAAACATAAATATTTATTTAAAAATACGAGATTCACTTAATGAATCACAATAGTAGTACTCGACTATTCAAAGAGTTTTAAATAGAAACATAAGTCTCAATCTTTATTTGTATTTTGACATAAAATTGAGATATCAATTCATAGAAAGAGATAGTGAAATAACATTTAAAATAGCATCTTTGCATCCACCGCCTCGTACCACATTCAACTCGCTCAGTAGGGATTTGTTTGTCAATATTAACCACAAATCATACAAACCATAAATGAATAGCTACAACACACTGTCAGTCGTTCATAGATGTTGGCCAACCATAGATTTAGCTCGAAAGCTACTGTTGTTTAGCTCGAAAGCTACTGTTGTTTTAGCCCGAAAGCTACTGTTGTTTTAGCCCGAAAGCTACTATGAAATGTTGCATTGAGACATAGATAATTCATACAATCGCATTTAACATAGACAAACATAGAACACATTCGGCAATGTTAAGAAGAAATCGTATAAATCATAAATGAATGGCTACAACACACTGTCATTGTTTTAGCTCGAAAGCTACTATGGAATGTTGCATTGAGACATAGATAATTCATATAATTGCATTTAACATAGACAAACATAGAACACATTCGGCAATGTTAAGAAGAAATCGTATAAATCATAAATGAATGGCTACAACACATTATCATTGTTTTAGCTCGAAAGCTACTATGGAATGTTGCATTGAGACATATATAATTCATATAATTGCATTTAACATAGACAAACATAGTTTTGAAAAGAGTTTAGAATCACCCACCTTTGAATGCGTTTCGTGAAAATGCGAATGTAGATGCTCGTGCTTGAAAATTCTACTTTTGAGATCCCTCGTTTCCTACATTAAAAATAATAATTTATCTTATAAATTGCTTTGAAAAATATATTTGGACTAATAAAAAAAATATAATTAAACCATAGCCATGAATCGAACGTCCGGTTAGGGAAAACAAAACCAATAGGGTTGTTTTAGTCGGGTTCTTGGAATTGGAGGGATAAGATTGAAGTTTTGGGTAAATTGGAGGCTCAATTGAACGAGGTTAAGAGTCTTTGGGATCAATTGGTTAAAAATTGAAATCTTTGGGGTCCAAATGAATAAAGGGCGAAAGTCTGGGGGTTGAATTGTAATTCTGGAAAAGTTGGATTAAAAATGTTTCAGCCCTAAAAATCCCTAAACCCGCTGCCCGTTTCATCCTTTTCCTTCCTCCTTCTTTTCTCCTTCTCCAAAGACCCAAATCGGCCGGCACCTCTCCGGCGAAACGGCGACGCACGCTCCTCTCCTGTCGTCAATCGTCTGTTGGGCAATCCGGCGGGTGGAAACGGGCGAATTGATGTGGCTCGGATTTCTGGCGATCGTGAGCAGAAACGGTGGAGGCGCGACGGCAATAGTGGAGCGTTTGCGAGGTGGCGGCATTCGGCGACCCGTAGCGGCGAACGGCGGCGGCCAAGGCGAAAGTCGGTGCTGTCTCTCCGGAGGAAAATGCGCCGCCGCAGGCTGTCCTTATTTTCGGGCCGTAAGATAAATCAGCCGAAAATATCTATGAGGCGACGGAGGAAACCCTTGGCAGCGGTGGCGTTCGATTCTCCGGCTACACGTCGATGGGGTTCGACAGCGGTTCGATTTGACGGCTGGTCCTCGTGGGTTGTTGGGTTCTGGTGATACGACGCGCGCACCTGCTGACCAGACCCGCCGAGCGCTGCCGACCAAGTCTGTCGAGTCCCGCCGAGCGCCAGCATGCGTCAGTCGACGCTACGTCGACGCACCGTCGATGCGACGGCCCAGAATTCGGAAATTAAGGTTTCTTGTGCGGCAAGACTTGTAATATTTATAAAAAACCCGCCATATTTCAGGGTTTGAAAAAAAAGACACGACCCCCTAGGGTATTTTAGCTTAAAATAACAATAATCCCACATCTCATAACGAGATTTGAAGACGGAGATCAAGGATCGAAGAACAACGCGTCCAAAACATCGAATTCGAGTTCGGGATTCATTCTTCGCCCAAGATCAACGTTCAAACTTCGGAATAGCTGGAGCTTTTTGCTGCTTTTCGTAGTTACAATAAGTACTCTAAACTCTTAGTTAATTTCTTAGTTAATTTCGTTGTTAATGCTAGACTAGTTTAATTCGCTTAATCGTTTTATGCTTGATATTGGATATTGGTTTAATTTAGTTTATTTATGCGAGTTGGATTATGCTTAGCTATTCGTTAATTTTAGATTCTTATGATTCATTACTTATTGGTAATTTATTATATTCATGATTTTAGATTCGTTGCTATTAGTTCTTAGTTCTTGAGTTCAAGTAGTTTAATTATCGCTCGTAGTTGATAATTTAGTTAGAATAATTAGTTTAAATAGATTTAGTTTAATTATTGCTTTAGTTATAATGATCAATTCAAAATCTTTTTAAAACCCCAAATGTACATGTATTTTATTTTAGTTCGTAAATTGAGAAAAACATCCGAAAGACCGAACAGTTGTTTCCTCGAGAGATACGACTCGAGTCAAACTCATCACCCTATAGTTACCTCGTACACTTGCGAGCAAACTGACGTATTTTAAATTAATTTATTAAAAAGGGGTGCACAAAAGTTTGAGTAAAAAATTTGGCGCCGTTGCCGGGGAGGCAACGAGTAGGAATTAAGGATGTTTTTCATTTTATTTTATTTTTCGTCGTTATTTGTATAATTGCACTTGGTTTGGATTTTTGCCACTTGGTACATTGATGCGTTGTTGAGTGTATGCAAGGTAGACGATCACTTCGACGCGATCTTGCGCCATTCTTCGACGACATCCACCGCACACGTCCAACGAGACCAAGACCCGAACCAGTTTTCGTGTAACGCCCAAGTTTTTATTTCATTATAATTTTAATCCCAATATTTTTTTTTATTTAAATTCTATTGTTTCAAGTCCAATAAGCCTTTTATTCAAATCCAATTACATTATTTTCATTTTATTTTATTTTTACCAAAACCAAATTTAAACATTATTACTTTTATTTTTTATTTTTACCAAAGCCCAAATTCAAAACCCATAGAATTCTATTTAATCGAATTTAACAATTCGGTTACCAAATAAATTTTATATATATATATATATATATATATATATATATATATATATTTTATCATATTCTATTGTTTCATATACACTAAGCCTACTATTCAAATTCAATTGAATATTTTCTACTTCTAATTTTAATTGATTTAAGAAATTCTATTTAATAAGATTTATAAAACGATTGTAAATTCTATTATATACCTAAATTTAAAAAGACTATTATATTGTAGTTGTATTCTATGTAAATTATCATAAATTATTTTAAAATATCATTATGATCAAATTAATAGATTTTAATTTTATAAAATAACTTTAATTTCTAAAATTATTATAATTTACTTAATAACTTAAAATACTATTGGATCATTTGCGAAAATTATTTGATTTAAAACTTAAGAGTCTTTGGGTCGACTCTTTTCGGACTTTAAAAACGAGCCCAACGACTTAGCCCGGTTTCACCAAGACTACAATCCAACCCTAACTTTCCAAAATTTAATCCTATCCTTGGTTTATAAGGTAAAAATCAAAGCGACTCCAACCATTACAAGATTTCTGCATACACAGCCGCAAGGTAAAAACCGATTCTTGATTTCTATCTTTGTTTCAAACAACCAATTTCATTCATCCCCGCACCCAATCGACAACAAACAGCTACGAACCTAGTTTTTGTTCTCCTAAAACTTTACAAATAAGAATTTTCATCAACTCCTCCTAGTCGATTTTCCACAACCCAGAAATTCAATCAAACTAACATCTGAAAGGGGCCGAACAACCACAACAAATCGCCACCAAATCCCCGAGCCAAAAC
>BMAC01000102.1:1235144-1264941 GCA_014905375.1 Phtheirospermum japonicum | reverse complement strand
TACATTGATGCGTTGTTGAGTGTATGCAAGGTAGACGATCACTTCGACGCGATCTTGCGCCATTCTTCGACGACATCCACCGCACACGTCCAACGAGACCAAGACCCGAACCAGTTTTCGTGTAACGCCCAAGTTTTTATTTCATTATAATTTTAATCCCAATATTTTTTTTTATTTAAATTCTATTGTTTCAAGTCCAATAAGCCTTTTATTCAAATCCAATTACATTATTTTCATTTTATTTTATTTTTACCAAAACCAAATTTAAACATTATTACTTTTATTTTTTATTTTTACCAAAGCCCAAATTCAAAACCCATAGAATTCTATTTAATCGAATTTAACAATTCGGTTACCAAATAAATTTATATATATATATATATATATATATATATATATATATATATTTTATCATATTCTATTGTTTCATATACACTAAGCCTACTATTCAAATTCAATTGAATATTTTCTACTTCTAATTTTAATTGATTTAAGAAATTCTATTTAATAAGATTTATAAAACGATTGTAAATTTTATTATATACCTAAATTTAAAAAGACTATTATATTGTAGTTGAACTCTTTATAAATTATCTTAAATTATTTTAAAATATCATTATAATTAAATTAATAGATTTTAATTGTATAAAATAACTTTAATTTCTAAAATTATTATAATTTACTTAATAACTTAAAATACTATTGGATCATTTGCGAAAATTATTTGATTTAAAACTTAAGAGTCTTTGGGTCGACTCTTTTTGGACTTTAAAAATGAGCCCAACGACTTAGCCTCGGTTTCACCAAGACTACAATCCAACCCTAACTTTCCAAAATTTAATCCTATCCTTGGTTTATAAGGTAAAAATCAAAGCGACTCCAACCATTACAAGATTTCTGCATACACAGCCGCAAGGTAAAAACCGATTCTTGATTTCTATCTTTGTTTCAAACAACCAATTTCATTCATCCCCGCACCCAATCGACAACAAACAGCTACGAACCTAGTTTTTGTTCTCCTAAAACTTTACAAATAAGAATTTTCATCAACTCCTCCTAGTCGATTTTCCACAACCCAGAAATTCAATCAAACTAACATCTGAAAGGGGCCGAACAACCACAACAAATCGCCACCAAATCCCCGAGCCAAAACCACCACTGCCGGCATATGGAACCAATATCAGGGCCTCGCTTCCGAGCCATCACGAACACAAACCCAAACCCATCATCGAACCACCACCACGGTCGACTCCAATCGATAGCCATACGAACACCGCAGCCAACCGAAACAATGCCATCCCAGTCACGGCCCGATCGAGACCCGACTGTGCCCGAGCCCAGTCGAGCCATATCGCTGTCGCTGATTTCCATCGCCGCCGAGTAGTCGCTGCCACCGTTCTCCTTTCGCCGATCCTCACAGCCGCCGGTCCCCGCCCTCCGAGCCACCGTCCGAACTACAGACCCGCAACCAGTTCCAACCGCCGCCAGGAATCCAAACCCGAAGCCACAACCACAGCCACCTGCCGACAACCACGAACAAACCACCGACACCACCGTCCGAAACCACAACCACCGCCACGACCCGTTTCAAACCCGAAACCCGACTGGCCGACGGCCACGCCTGCCACCCAACGAACCACCACCACCCTGGGCAGGTGCGTCGACGGGGTGCGTCGACATCGACGCTTCAGCAAGTTGCGTCGACGTTGCGTCGACAATGGTGCGTCGACATCGACGCTTGAGCAAGTAACGTCGACAGTGCGTCGACTGAGCGTCGACTGATGCGGTCATAACTCGCTGACATGGCTCGCGTCGACGGGGCATCGACGGTCGTGTCAGTCAACGCGACTGCGCGTCTGTCTCCAATTCTCGATCTTTTGCTACTCGTTTCACCAGAAATCTTGTTCTTCACTTATTGAATATCGAACCTCGTCTATTACGCATTAAACTCTTCCGGTTACTTAGCTGTAAGGTGAAAAACAACGAAATATCACCTACTTGCATCAATTACGATCAAAATGCGGTAAAATAAGCTGGAATTATAAAAATACGAGATTAAGCTTAAATCGTCCAACTTACACAAAAAACAAATAGAAAAATGTATTAAAATACTAATAAAAATAAGGACAAATCTATTCTAATCACAGAGTGCTTTCCATATTGGCCAAAATGGTTGGTGTTTGAAAACTGAGACTGTTGGTTATGAGTGTTGTTGTTTCCTAGATTAAAGTTCATATCCTGCTTATGAAAACACTTATCTGTTGTATGACCTGGGATGAAACAAATATGGCATGTAGGTTTCCAGCCATGACTTCTTCCTCTGCCTCCAAACCTTGAGTTTCTTCCTCTAAAACCTCCTCTTCCCCTAGAGTTCTGACTGTAGCTTGGATTGTAACCTCCTCTTCTTGACTGGTCTTGAGTGATGGTGTTAGCACTTGGTGTGGATTGATCAGAGTTGAGCTAGGATATAGCCAAGAGTTCAATGCTCTCTAATCTGACCTCAAAGCTCAGAAGCAAGGAGTGAACCTCCATTAGGGTATAGGGCTCCAATCTTGATGTGATGCTCACCATCACTAGATTATACTCAGTTCCTAATCCAGAAATTATGTAGATAATCTAACTTTGCTCGGATATCTTCTCTCCTGCAGTTGCTAGCATATCACAACAAGCCTTAATCTTGTTCAAGTACTCTCTCATATTCATAACTCCCTTTTTAGTAGTCTGAAGCTGCAGCTTGTACTGCATGATTTTTTCTCTTGATTGGCTGGTAAAACTTGTCTCTAAACACTCCCAGTTTTATTTTGAAGAGATCAAGCCAATTGTGGTCACAAGAAGACTTTATGTGAGAGATGAAAGGAGCCAAGATGCTATGAGTTGATCTTGGCGTTTTCAGAGTGCATATTTTGGACTTGTGGTTGGAAAAATGTTATTTTCGGTTAGATATGTCTCAAGGACATAGCCACTGATGGAAGCCATGATCTGTTGTTTCCAGATGAGAAAATTAGACTCATTGAACTTGATGTTAATGAGTTGGCTTTGAGGATATATGATTGCATTTTGATCTGGGGAAGAATGAGTAGAGTGAGAGGTAGGTGTTTGTGAAGAGGAGGCCATTTTGCTTGTGCTAAATATAGAAAAAGGAAAGAAAAAGAAAATATACATAGTCCAGGGATTAACTCAAAGCTCTGATACCATGAAAGAATTCATGCTTTGCCATAATTGTACAGGAAAGAATATAAACTAGAGAACAAAATTGTAAATATTTCAATATATTTTTGGATGATTGTTTACAAATGATTTGCCTTCCTTATATAGAAGATGTAGATAATTCTAAATATTATATAAATTTGAATAACCCTATATCCACTATTTAAGGGAATGAAATGTACTAGGCAGGTAACTAAACAGCTCCTCATATAGCTGGTGTTTTGTTATTTTGTACAGCGCATAATCCAGTTCTCATGGTGAACCCAGGAGTGAGTGGGGAGCCTTCCAACTCGCCCAATTTTCTGTATCCATCTTGTCAGGTCGCAGCTCTCCAGGACGCATGGCTAGCTGATCACTTGTGTTGGTCAAGTCGCCAGGTCGCATGGCGAGCTGATCACTTGCGTTGGGAAGCTGATCAGGTTGCGTAGTGGGTTTACCAGGTTGCATGGGGTAGATCTGATTGCTAACAGCCAAGCCCATCCGGCGCTGAATATTCTAGAAGAACTTAAGCCTTTCAGGCTTGACCGAGGCCAAATCCCAGCGGAGGTGTCCTTAGCTAGGACGTTTTTTTGTATTATACTTTCCTTTTGAGTTTTAGGTTGGTTAGGACTCTAGAAGCGGCTTTTCAAGCTTGTTTATGGGCCGACGGTTATGGCTTTATGTATCCTAGTTAATTAGGTAAGTTAAGTAGCTTGGAGGAGGGCAAATTCTAAACCTAGTGTAGTAGTGTTAGTATAAATATGTCCCTCATCCTATTGTATTGTTATCTATGAGTTTATGAGGAGCTTAATACAATTATTATTCTTAATGTGCTCTTGTTCACTCTCGCCCTTTTGCTTTACCTTGTCTTGTGTTATTATTTGCTTAGGCTTGCCACGGGGCTCTTCTGGTCTTAGTGAGTCGGTATGATCGATGCCGGACGGGCTACTTCCACTGCCATGCCCTGCAGGCCCGTGACAATACGCTTCATATGCTTTTTATTCTATTTTATGAAAAACAAAGTAATTTTATTCGGTTTCTTTCAGACTTATTTGCTTCTGCACCATTATCTTAGAATATAAATGCTTAGGCATCTCATAGAAGACTTTCTTCCCCAGGACTGCATCTTATTAATGTTCAATCATGCAATTATTAAAAGAAAATGGATTTTATGCAAAAAGTCCATGTTACTGGATTGCTCCTATTGGATATCATATATGTTTTTTAGCTTTATGGGAAAAAGTGCAAATTAGTCCCTGGACTACTACCTTAGTTTCAGTTTACACCTTAAACAAAAGAAATAATCCATTTAGGCCCTTTAACTTTTTAAATAATCCAGATAAGCCCTCAAACTTCTAAAAAATAATTATTATATTCTGAAAATTAAAAATTAAATTAAATCAAGATTGGTCAAAACAAATTTTACAAATTATTTATTAATTTAAAAATAGCTAAAAATCATTTAATAGATCAATAAAATTTTGAAAACACCCTCAAAAATATTTAAATAAAGTCAAATAGATATGCTTAAATTATTAAATAATTTTAAATCTTATTTTGTTTTAATTTCAAATTTATTAGATGTTTTTCAGAACTTAATAATTATTTGATATTCCTAAGGGTCTATTGTCGCAAAAGTGAAAACTCAAGGGCCTGATTGAACAAAAGTTTAGTTTAATGGCCAAGTTGACCATGAGTTAATAACTTAGGGTCTGATTTGGGCCTTTCCCTAGTTTTATTAGTGACTTAATTTGGTCTTATGACTAGTATTGTCGTCTTTGTGCAGATCAACAAGGAGATTAAAATTTTACAAAATCTCACATGCTCTTAATCTCACGCCATTAGCTTACTAAGGATATCTAGAAAGGTGAAGGTGATAAACTTAATAACCAAGTCATTTGCAATAAGTTTTATTTCTAAATAATGCTTTTAGGTCCAAGATATTTATCTATAGATTGGATTATGGAAATGGTTAGGAGTTTGTTTAATTTTACAATAAAAGATGAAGCGAGTGTTATCAAATATTTTTCTTGGAAATCAAAACAGAACAGTAAGTAAATTAAGAAATCGAGCTTTGTGAAACTTACAATTTTTTGAAAACAAATTCGCTCTGTATTGAGCGTTTGTTTCCTAGATACAACGAAGTAAACAGGATTTTATTATGGTGGACTGAGCCCAGAATATATTACAGTGGACTGAAAGTGAGCCTAGAGTATAACACGAGATATTTTCTAGAAAAGAGAATACTGGAGCTCTTTTTTGTGTTCTGAATTGTAGAAATGAACCTGATTTTATAGCTAGAGAGGAGCCTCTCAACTGTCCAAGTTCATTCTGCAGATTGTAACTCCCAACAGTTTCACATGATGAAAGCATAAATTAGTTTTGTTGTTTCAAATTCAAAGGTTACGACAGTTTAGGTGTTGAAAAATAATTTTTGAAAATAAAAAATAATATATTTTATTTCGCAAAATGACATAACTTGGGCTTTACTAATGAGCTCGATTTCATTCCGACATTCGTGTACGCAGTTCATGCTCGCAAACGAATATATGGTCCGTACCACGAATCGGATCATGATTTGAATCCCCCGTACGCGCGCACTTGGAGAGAGCCTTCTTGCATACTAGAGTATCCCTTACAATTAAGGTGCTACTTTATAAGCCCGCCCATTTTTCATTGTTTTTCCTATGTGGGACAAGCAACTTAGAAAATCAGAACACTCATTTCAACAATCACACTTTGAGACTTAATATCTTTATCTTCCAAAAATTATTTTGGACAAATAAATATATCATTTTGATATTCTCACAACATAGAACACGATTCCACATTCAAACTTAACATTCGACAAACGGGACATAAAGAAAATGGTGTCTAAAGTTCACTCAAATCTCTTTCATTTTAATTCATTTTTCCAATAATCCCCCACATGAAGAAAATTGACAATATTTCAAAATAAAATCCAATAGTCGAAACTTGTATAGGATAGGTAGGTGTTACCCTTTGAACCTTTCCTTATAAAAGTACATGTACTTTACTAGCTGATAAGTAGAACAAGATATCTTTGAACTATTCTGCCATTGATGTAAATGATCATATACCGCACATAAGATTCTTCCTAAATTATTCCAATTCTCATAGTTATGTTCATTTATGGCCTTAAACATACGCCCCGTTCTGCAAGAGGTTTGAAAAATTGAGCTTCACACAATTCTCTTCAGCGGCCCCACTTCTCTCTCTCACATAGGTGATTCTTCATTTCGGAGTAGGCTACGTTACTATGTTTGGCTCATTGATGCAAGAATCATTAAAATCCAAAGGCTTGTCCTTTCTCGAGATATTTCACTATTAAAGACATATTCCCCATAGTGTTTCTAAGAGTCCTTTTATAATTAGGTTGTCCTTTTGAACCTAAATCTTGGGATCTCCAGTAAACTAGGTTGGTTCCCCTTGTATCAGCTCATTTCCATAAGCTTTAAGCCCATTCCTCTTTTTTTTTCTTTGGTAACTAACTCTCTATTTTACCATCTGGTTGGTGGATCCACGAGGTTATCTTTTGACTTTACATAGTCAAAAGAGATAGTCTCAGTTGAGAGTAGTTGTCTAATGATATTATGTCTTCGACGAATATGTCTAGACTTACCATTATACATCTTACTCTTTGCTCTACCAATAGCTGATTGGCTATCCCAAAGAATGCCTATTGCCAGCATAGGCTTAGGCCATCTCGGAATATATTCTAGAAATTAACGTAACCATTCGGCCTCTTCACCACATGTGTCCAAGGCTATAAACTCAGACTCCACAGTTGATAGAGCTATTATGGTTTGCTTAGAAGATTTTTGAAGTGATCTAAAATGCACTATTTTCTACAAATATTTTGAGGATCACCCACAGGAGAACGGGGTCGATCTTAGTGCGGTGAAGTGACTCAAGTCAAATCTCACGAGAAAGACTAATAGGAAGTTTTTTTTGTTTTTTTTGTATTTGAATCACGAAAGAGAAAATAAGAAAAAAAAAGCTAAACATACGATCAAATTTTGAGGTTTTGATTTCTTATCAATTAAGACGATAATTTAAATGATGAGAAATGAAATCAAAAACTTTGAGAAGATCAATAAAACAAGGGTATAGGGTTCTAAACTCGTCTCCACGATCAATTAACAATTCAGTGAACACTTAATTTACAAATCGGCGTTTGTCAATCTTGATTCTCAAGTAAGCACTCGATAATCACCAATTGATGGTTATAAACGCATCTAGACCCTAAACCCGAAGAATATTCTACCCAACAATTATGAAGAATTGCAATAACATCAACCAAGAACAAACATGAATAACAATAATTTCAATAAAAGTAAACCGAACAACATAAATAAAATCAAAGGAAGGAAAAAATTTATGAATTTCATAAACTTGGGCAAAATAACTTAAAACTTGAAGGATAAAAAGGTTAAGGCATAAAGGGAAGCAAGCTCATAAAAATCATATACTTGAACAACTAACTAAATAAAAGAAATGGAGGGAAATGCATTTAAATTACACTAAGGAACTCTTGTATGCTCCCAAATGCTCTTACACCTCAAGCCAAAAACCTAGACAATATTTCCTAACTACATGCATCAAACTATTAAACCCACTAGAAACATCACTATCACCTTTATCAATTTTTTCTAAAAGACGAAATAAGCTTGAAAAAAGAAAAAGAGCATGAAAATGGAGGATTTCACTAACAATACATGAAGAGAATTAATATACGAACAATAAACATACGTAAGACTCAAAGTTTTTCAAAACATAAATAAATTCCACAAGAGAAAATGCCGAGAGCTACTGCAACTAATTACCCTAAAGAGAGGGTTTTCCAAGCTTGAATAAAAGCCACTAGAAGATTAAAATTCTTCACCCACTACAATAATCTTAATCTTCATCCACAATCCAAGAAATTTAAAGAAATCTACATTGTAATTGAAAAACTTTAAAAAGAGGAAAAATAGAGAGAAGAAGGTAAGGAGGATGAAGTTGGAATGAGATTGGAAGAGATTGAATGATGTAAGGATGAGTGATGAGATTATAGGGTAATAGGAGGGAAAAATAGTCATTTTAGGTCAAAAGAGGGTAACTTTAATGGTTAAAACAAAAGCTCTTATCGACGGACCGTCGATCGACGGTGCATAACATGTGTATTCAAAAGGCATTTTGAGGTCTTAATCTCCAAATTAGCATCGAATGTCTAAATATATGTATCCTTACCTCTTGTATTCCATTTCTTTCGAATTATTCCATTTTGAGTTTATTCGGGAAGTCATGCTTTTAAACCAAGAACTGCCACATCTGGGAATTCAATGCAACGTGTCAACTTCAATCGGCTTTTTTAACAGTCTAAAGTTCTTAATTAGGAAAAGTTATAAAGACAAAAATTGTAGATAATTCTCGTAGGTCTCCAATGATATAAAACACAAGAAAATAGAATGAGATATCAGGGAGTTATGCTCATATTGCGGCAACTGCTACATTCAACGAGTAAATGAGTGGGCCAAAAATGTAGATGTCCACATTTCTCGTTGTTTTCGCTCGATCTTCGCACGATAGACATGTCAAAACTTGTCATTGAATTCATCGAGTTTGGATCATCTCTTTAACTCGGTCTGGGCCTTATTTGACCAAGTTTGACCTAAAATGATAACATAACGTAAATACCCTTAAAAATATGAGAAAAACACGAGAAAAAACTAAAAAGACAACAAAAACTAAGAAAATGCAATATAAGAAAAAAGAGAAAAAACACAACTCAAACCCGCCCAAAGCACACAAAATAAGATACAAAATTACACAAAAAATACACACAAATATGTAAAAATTAACTCCCCGACACTTAGCTTTTTTGCTTGTCCTCAAGCAAAACCAAGCCTAGACATAGACAAGAAATCTAACCCCTCTGATGGACCTTAGACTAATGCACACATATGAGTAGAGAAATAATGTATTTCATCACTTGAAACCCAAAATAAAGAATGTCTACGAGATTTTGAGATAAGAGAGTTAGGCCCTAATTCGGACAACTAGTACGATGAGTTGCCCTTCATGCAAGTCTCTCGTCCATGCACTAACCAAGGCCTATCCATGCTCAAAATTAGTAAATCGGCATCCTACTAGCCCCATCATCTATGCACCTCTTTACATAAATTTCTACAAAGTAAAAACAAAAATGCGTAAACAAGTGTTTCACGACTTATTATATACTTAACACTTGTACAAAGATTTCTCTACATGTACTTTTTTTTTATTTCTTTTGATTTTTAACTTTTTTTTTCCTTTTGTTCTTTTTCTTTCTTTCTTATTCTTCTCTTGTTTTTTTTTTAGTACTCATTTGACGAGGTACTTAACGAGCACATATTTACAACATGAGCATACACTACAAAAAAACAGGGAAATGCTGACAGGCGGAACCCGTCAGCAAACGAATGCTGACAGGTTGCACCCGTCAGCATTTTTGGCATCAGTAAATGACTTGCTGACGGCATTAATCAACCCGTCGGTATTTTCTGACAATTTGTTGACAAGTTTAACCCATCAGCGAATCCCACCCGCCATAATCCGAAACCCGTCAGCAAATACTAACGAATAAGAAATGTCATCAGCAAATGCTAACGGGTGTTTCCCGTCAGCAAATTTGAATAATACTGACAGGCTTCTGCCGTCAGCATTTTCAAATGATGCTGACGGGTACCTCCCATCATCATTTTAAATTTTAAAATTTTATTTTATTTAATTTCTTCATTTGAAATTTTTACCTGTATTTATTACACATATTAATAATTCAATACGAAAATTAATTTATATTTTCCAGAAAATATATATAATTAAAATTAAAATATAAATATTTAACAATTTTATCGTATAATGTATAAAATATCAATAAATTACCTAATATAAATATTGTTCATTCCTAAATCAACTAAACCGCATCATCATCATCAGGAGTAGGAGCATGAGCATTAGAGGACCTAGTAAAATATAGAGTTTATTAGGAAAATATATTGAAATAAAGAATTAATTACTTATAAAAATTAAATTAAAGTTACTTACCTCGGGGGGGAAGACAAAGATCTCGATCATACCAGGACGAGGATGATGAACCAAGAGAAACACGACCCGAAGATTCGCCTAGAGAAGTACGCCCACTACCTCTACCTCTCATCTGAAAAAACATTAAGTCTAAGCACAATTAAATAGGAAAAATTTAACCAATTCTATAAATCTAATCAAATTTTAACTATATATGCATATATTAGTTTTATAATTAACCTAAATCAACATATTAATCTCGTACAAATTAAACTAATTGCCACTATAATGATTGAATACTTGAACTTGACATCTATTACGTCGATGTCCAATTTCGCCACAATTACCACACCTTATGGGACGATGTTCACATTGAGATGTGCTACTTGGTGGTGGCAGTTCTACAGGATTCTTATAAGTGCAAGCAGCACGATTGTGACCAGTCCCTTTGCACCTAGAACATGTTTGTGTGTGGCGGCGTCTTATACGCTCACACGCAGATGAGTATCTCCTCACTCTAGGACGTCCAGCCTGTCTTGGATTTTCCGGTGGAAGTACAATATGTTGTCGGACAGAGGTCGGGACAAACCAATCACATGGGTGTGACATTGGCATCACTATCGGAGAATATAACTTGCGTAGAGTGTTTGATTTGTAATACTCGTGAACATACCCAAAACATATTGGTTCGCCTCACTACAAAATAAAAATAAAAACAAAAAAAGGGGATCGTGTTTAAAAAAGTTCGGTAAGTAAAAAGAATGTAAAATATTTACTGGAAAAAAATGTTACCAAATGGCTTTCAAGGCATGCGCGCACAGGATCAAGTCGTGTTGGAATAGAGAACACGTGCAAGTTTATTGTCGTAAATCAATAATGTATGAGCGAGCCGCGTCTTTCGCATTAAATTGAGTTGTACTAATCGTAAACACCCGCATACACTGTCCAATATCCCTTAATTCCAGTAACGTTTTTGTAACTACTGGTGATAATTCGTGGTCAATCTTCTCTACTGCATCTCGTCTTTCGTTAAACCAAACTTGCAGAATATTGCGTACAACCTCAAGCATAGAACGCACCAGTAGTTTTCTTGCCCAGAGTAATTTGGAATTCAAGTTCTCAGCAGTATTTGACGTCATGAACCCATAATGACGCGATGGACAATGAACACGTGCCCATTTTTTAGGTTTTGCATGAACAAACTTCCACCAGGCTAGTGGGTCTTTCTCTTTTATGATTTTCATAGATGCATCGTACACTGAATCTCAATATGTATGTGTTGATCTCTTGAATAAAAGAAAAACTTTATATCGACAACGACGAATGTTCATCTTAAGGTGGAAAGCCACAAACCATGATGCACTGTCGGGGGATACACATCTCTATTTGCATTTTATATACTTTTATGAGCGTCTGAAAGGATCACCAAGTCTTGCGGACACCCAAATTATTGTGCAATTGCTTCATAAACCATCACCATGACGCATCGTTCTCTATATCACCAATACCAATGGCAAGTGGAACTATCTGCTCATTTTCATCTTTAGTTGCAGCAACAAACATTATACCCTTATATCTCCTTTCAAATATGTACCATCAACAACAATAACAGGTCTGCAACATTCTTTGAATGCGAAATAGATCACTAGTGGAAAAAAGTCATTTAGAGGCGGTCCATAAGTGACGGTTCAACAAGAAACCGCCGCAAAAGGTGCATAAGTGACGGTTTTTAGAAAAGAACCGTCACTTATGAATAATAAAAAAAAACAGCGAGTCCGGGTGGCGGTTATTTCATTCCAACCGCCACCAATAATATTATAAGTCGCGGTTTATTTTGAAACCGACACCAAAAAAAAAGAATTGGGCAGCGGTTCACGAGGGAACCGTCGCCAAAAATACACCGGGTGGCGGTTCTTTAAGAAACCGCCACCTATAGAGCGCCACAAAAAACCGGTTTCGGGCCGCGCTTATTCGGTGAACCGCCGCTTATAAGTTCGGACTTTTTGGCCTCGCTTCTTAATCCCAACCGTCGCCTATAATCCCTTTTTGGCCGCGCTTCTTCTCCCAACTGTCGCCTATAATCTATGAATATCAAAATTTCCTGGCCCCAAAATTAGACTGAAAAATAGCCGGGAAATCGAATTTGGCCCTCGAATTTTGTCAGCCCTTTGTATTATTCCGCGTCTTCCTTGAAAAAAATTGGCCCTCGAATTTTGTTAGCCTTGAAGTTGAAGCTGAAATTTGTGTTGAAGTTTTGAAGCTCTGCCTCCGCATCCACCGCTGCCTGAAGCCACTGCGCTGTCGGTCGCCGCGCCCGTCCTCCAGCAGACTATCTCCAACCTCGCTGCTGCCGTCCTCTTCCACCGTTGCAAGGTATGTGTTTCATATATATRTATTTTTTGGTTTGAAATTATTTAATAGATTTTACCTTGATTTTATTTATTTTTGTTGTAATTAAATTAGGGTTTAGTTATTTGTTGTAATTATTTAGTTATTTATTTTGGTTTGAAATTATTTGCAGAACCTCTGAAGCCATAGCTAAACACAGTCAATTAATTGCCGTAAGCCAGCTTCTTTTCGTAGCARGTAMTTTTCTAAGTCTCATTTTTGTCGATTTCCATTTTTCCTAATCTATGGCTGGGAGTATATGATCACTCAAAAGAAAAGAACAAAAAAAAAATTCATTTTTTTCCTCTGGGTTTCTGATTCGATCTGGTTGATGTTTTTCTTGTCAACTATTTGCTTAACATCCATTACATAATCTTTGTTTAACCAATATTGGGGAATTTATTTCTGGATGCTGCAATTTTGTTTCGATTAAGATCCTATAGATAATATAACGAGATAATTTGCAATCCTGGAAATTTTGGGAAAACGGGGAATGAAAGTATCTCCTGGCTACCATTGTTTTAATTGTTGATTTTGTTTGTTATTATTATAACAAACTTGTCAAATTTTCTCCTTTCGTCAGAATGAAACAGGATTTTGTAAACGTTGAATATGGTTAATGACTATTGCCTATTTGATGAGGATAAATAGATGCTACTTATTATTACTATTATTTGCATTTATTTATTATTATTTGTTTGATCCTTATAATCGTAAATGTTGCATCGGTTAGTAACTTGTTTTTGGAGTCGATCGGGTGTAATTGTGAACAATAGCTTTTGAAATGGTTGAATTTGCTTGTACCTGATTGGTGTAAAGATTATGCGGAATGTTTCTTCGATATCTSTCAATGAKTTTTTGAGAGTATGAGAATTAGAATATGTCACCCATTATATTTACTGAACAAAAATAACAAAAATTGAAGTTCATTCACATTAAGGGACAMACAATAMCATTTTTGAGGTTTTCTAAGTTTTCTTTTCCCTGTCATTTCTCACACAAGGGTATTCTGAGGAAACAAACACAGTAAATGTGCATCTCTCTATATATCAACAAACTTGCTAATTCTGATTTTAGTTTTAGTCAGCAGCCCCAAAACTGCCACAAATGTTRAAACAAAGATGGTCCATGACCATCCATGCTTATACATAGAACTTATAGGTTTTGGCTTGAAGTATAATCTGCCTTAGCCCTCCAATGGGTCCAAGAATCATCAAAGCAACTCCAAAGATTATGCAAACCTGTTATAAACCTTTTGTCCTATCGGGTTCTTCTTGAACCGTTCCGATTTCTTCTGCCTCTAGATGCCCGAAATAATTTTTATTTCATCTTGACTTGACTCTCCTACAAAACAAAACAAATGGCCTTGTGAAATGCTCAGTTAGTGAAAGAAAGTATTTAAAAAGAAAAACGTCAAACAGCCAAAAAGAGAACCATAAGCACCAAACCATGAATAATACTTGTGCGTTTCGAGTTTTTCTCTTTTGTCGATTGCCACTATATTAACTGGTTTAGGAATTCATTCTGATAACTCATCTCATAATTAGAGGGAGAAAAAGAAACTGAACCATACTCATTAGGAAATCTGGAAATTTAAATAGAAATGAGAAATACTACAGTAACCCTTGTTTGATTGTTTCATATTGTAAGCCTAATTAACCCTTTGCTAATCTCAAGAGTGAGAAAACACAAACACACATAGACAAAAACAAGAAACTGAATACATAGGATTTTTTTCCCTCTCTTCATGTCCAAAAGATGATGAAACCAGCAGAATTATCAAATTAAAGAAGACAAATATCTACCGGTTAGACGTCGGCAATGTTCTTTTCAATGATTTGAACCAAGGAATTTTCATATACAGTTTATGAGATGATTGATATATATCACCATCATACCATCCACATAGAACTACCTCAAAATGTCCTCTGTCAAGCATTATGCCAAACCAAACAGCTAATGAGCTCAGTACACATTTCCAGATGAATCAAATTATACTATGGGTCCCAGATGAATCTATGAACAAACATCATCTTCTCCACAAGCATTGTTACATTATCTTGTCCTATTCGAGATTAATTACAACAGAAACAAGAAAGAAAATGGAAAAAAGTATACTCTGAAGTGGAGCTGCAAAATTGGTAACAAGGCAAAATTAAAGGTACATTCATTGCAAATCACAAGTGGTCTWGGTTRGAGCCATATCAGAAAAAACATAGATATTCTCAAAMAAAATTCAGAACATATAAACCATAGGGTTAACATACAAGGATCATATTCATTCATATGGACACATGAACATAACATTATCCTGAAATTACAAGAGAACAAAACATATTTGCTCGTGAAGCTCGCATGCATAGCCGTAACTTTATTATTAACCTTCGACTCGTTATTACTATTACCACCAAACCCATGCACYGAGTACCGATTCGTTRACKAACCCAACCTCTCGTACTGATGAACCGGCCTCTRTTTCAGTGCACTAAYCGACCTAACCTTAGCCTTCGACGACTCCGTATACKCCATGTAACTCGGATGGTCCAAATAAAACCSGCTAACGTAGCTTTTCGACCCGTCATGCAAAATACTAAAATTTTCTTGTTTCTCGTTGAACGACTATATATATATTTTCTTAAAAAATTCTAAAAAACATGTTCTACAAAATTTCAAATATGCCACCAAATCCAAACAGCTAATTATTAGATTAGCAGAAGATTAAGGTTATATTWATCATTAAATAGAAGTGATTTTAAAGCATTTTCCTATGGCTACTTTTCTGGACTTATTTGTAGACAATAAGTTGTAGACATAAATTGTTTTATTATTTGTGAGTGATAATGTAATTATGACATGAATCATGAYAAGGAGAGCATAATAATGCTGATGGTAGCTAATGCTGATGGCAGCAAGGCCAGACATGTMATGTGGTGGTGTTATAAATTGTATTAATTGGAGARAAAAGATTCAGATAAATGATGATCGCAKAATTYATTCTATTCTTCTGTTTAGATTTAATGGAATAGTCGGTGAAATATGATGCTCCGTGTCAAGAAAACCAGATTTTCAACAAAAATGCAGAAGGAAAAAAATAAAACAGATCATGTTCAATTAAATTTCCTACTTTCGGTTATCAACAAATTAAAGTGGACAGAATGGTATAACTTCAGACAGGCCGAAGTATTGTGGTCCTATTCTCCTTAGAAATTAATTCAAATAGTAATTCATATTATGTTCATGGCTTATGCTCGTCAACTATGCAGCAGAAGTTGAAGTAAAATTATATTTTGGGATAGTTCTTGTGCAGTATAAACTTTTTTTTTTTTTTTGTGTGTGTATGCGCGTTTGTCACCCATGTGTAAATTACCCATGTTTGTGAGTTTTGGTGTATTGATCATGTAAATGCTGCAAGGTATTTTAAATAAAATAAATAAATAACTAAAGTGAGTTGAATAATAGCAACTAGTGTTATTGTTGAGGTGTTTGTTGCCCAGGTGTGCTTGAAGTAGGTTTTTCCTACTGTTTTACCTTTTGGTTGTCAGTACTGTATATGAAGTGGTCTTAACATGGACCTAACAAGTATCTTATACACTTCTACTAAAATTCTAGTGGAAGCATAACTATGATTGGTTATATTTGGTTTAATTCACAAACAATAGTTGTTCTGTTCCTCCTGGCCTTTGTATATTGATAATTATGTTTAGGATAAAAACATCATTCTGTGAAGTGGGTTAACAAAATGATTAAGTTGATTAAATGTATTAAAATTGACAACTGAATTTAACAAGAAGATTTTTACCAAGGATGTTTAGTGTAAATAATAGTATCCAATGCATATTTTTTGTTTTATCTTGCACATGCCTTATCAAATCAAATTGTAGTGTTCAATGTAAATAATAGTTATAATTAAGTTAAATTAAAAAATTTTGCAATATCAAGGAGGGGCAGTAGATTATTTGTTTTTTAGATTTTCTTTTACAGATTCTGATTCTAGGAGTTATTACAACCGAAAATATTATGTATTTCAGGATCATATGTTTTGTTCTCTTGTAATTTCAYAGCATGAATTTCATGCAGTTTCAAGCTTGTGAAATATTATTATCTTCTTTCCATATTATTACTAATTAACAAAAAGGCTTTTAATAGTATTTTATGCTTTTAAGTTTATTAAAATAATAATTTATTTAAATTTGTTTATATATTTTATGTCTTAATAATATCATAAGAAAACCTCAAATTTTTTAATTGTTACAAGAATTTTAGTATATAAGAAATTATATACTACATAGTTGTGAATAATRTACTAAAATTAAGTTTACGATGGATATAATTAAAGTTTGAGTTCTTTAATTAGAAYATTATTAATGCGGTTTAAAGGTGGGGACATTTATACATGCTGATTTGCTATTAGGGTTTGACTATTGTCCCCAATTCACAACATGACTTTTGATCAAGCCCCTTTCCAATAATGAATAAAATTAACTAAAATTTATATATTTCATAGTATAATAATAATAATAATAATAATAATAATAATAATAATAATAATCCAAAATTTATATATTTGCTTTTAAGGATTCCATAAAGTCTTTGACTCGGCACTGTGTGCTCTTAGGAAATCTTATGTGATTGCAATATTTTTTTTAAGAAAAAATATTATGTGATTGCAATATATTTTTTTTTTCTTGCTTATAGGTATATATCAAGTAAAATGGAAGAAGTTGGAACTCATGATATTGGATTCTTGTGTTCGAAAATTTGTTCTCAAGCACATTTGAAAAGTGACAGACAGGCTACAAGATAATATTTGACACGAGCTCTGCGAGAAATTTTCAATAAAAAATTAATTTTTCTGCCATATAACAGCTCGTACGACGGATTCATTAGATGTGTTTGTCGTTTAATAATGCGTACCGTATTTCATTTTATTTATATTGTTAATTGCAGGCATCATTGGATATTGATTGTTATATGCCCAGAAGTACGAAAAGGCTACTTCTTCGATCCAGCTTCCACACGGGACCCCGAAATATAGAAAGAATTGATTTTGTAAGTTAAATTAATTATTTTTTTAGTTGATGTGTTTTGTTTGTTATTTAATTCTTTTTACGTGTGTTTGTTGAAAATACTCAAATATATATTTTGAAATGTAGGACTTTTAGGATTGCATCATCAATAATGGGGAATGGTAAAGGCCTTACATTTTCCAGGATAAAGGTAATATATGTTTTTTTTTTATTTAATCTTAGAAGTTTTATGTATTAATATAACAAATCTTTATTATTTTTTTTTCAAGTGTCGCAAGCAACCGGGGCCTACCGAGTGCGGATATTACGTGATRAGGTACATGTACGACATTGTCAACAATTTCCCCAATAGTAAAAATATTGGAGTRGTAAGTTGATTTATTTATTATTATCTTATATATTGAGAAGTTATAAATCATAATTCGTTAGTATATATAAATCTAATATTTTGTTTCATGTTTTTAATTTTAGGATTGGATATCGAATCAAGATCCTTACTCACCGTTGGAGTTCGATAATATTCGAAATGTGTTTGCAAGATACTTTATTGACGTTCTTCTAAATTCTTAATTGTAAGCATTTGTTGAGTATATATTGATAAAATTGAATTTTTATGATGTGAGATGATATATTTGAATGATTTTTGTTCGATATTTACGACATTTAATGTTTGTTTGGATAATTTGTGTTTGTTATGAATATTTTTGTTTGTTTGGTTTGTGTATTTGCTATGAAAAAAATGAGTGCAGGAATTATAATAATTTTCTGAATTTTTAGAGATTTTGGCGCAGAAAGCAGGGAAAAAAAAAAAACAAATAGAGGCGGTTCTAACAAGAACCGCTGCCAAAACCTTTGACTTTAAGTGACGCTTCTAAACTAAGGAAGCGCCGCCCGGCTTCGATTATAAGCGGCGGTTCTCAGATAGGAACCGCCACTCCATTCTTTTTTTGGCGACGGTTCGGCCGATTTTCAATAGTTTTGGCGGCGGTTCAAACTAAGAACCGCCACCCGGCTCCTATTTTAAGCAGCGGTTTGAAGCGCTGCCCGGGTTATTTTAACTTTAAGCGTCGGTCGTATTAGAGGCGGTTCAGAACCGCCTCTAATGGCTGTTTTGAACCGCCTCTAATCGACTTTTTTCCACTAGTGGATGCAGCTAAGTCTAAAAAAGTGTACTTAAATGTACCATCGTCATTAGTCTCCAAACTGGTCACCGAGCCAGGATTCTCTTTTCGAAGCATGTAGAGATAAGAAGTCAACATTTTCCAAGACTGTTGGTGATCGCCATATATCATTGAATGGGCCAAATGATGAACTTTTAATGCCTTACTATACAAGATATCTATCCCGTGCTCAGTCGCTATATCATCTTAAACTTCTTTAGCCCAAAGCAAATGACCTTCCCTGAGTAATATGGGTGCATAGAGCGCATCGATAATTCTAGAAGGCAATTATCTTGGTGCACTTATACTCGTATCAAACTGACAAGTGTGCTCAGGGTTAAATCTTGTCACCTTCTAAATGCCTCCTGATTTTAAGTATACGCATAACAGAAACCCGCAACCTCGATACTTTCATATGATATAGTACTGTTGTGTACAAGATGCCTTCACTTCATAAGCATGTTTTTGTGTTGCATTATACACTCCAGCCACAACTTGAAGATCAGATTTCTTCTGAAAGGTTACGTCAACATAAAGGTCACGAACAACATTCTCATGATAACAATTCTCCTGCTCAAACTAGATCGGGTCGAAATCATTGGTATGAAATGACGCTCCAGGAATTTTCCAAGTACTTGACTTTGTCTCGTCATGGATGTACCTCTAATTATTAACTAACATAGGTGGTCATCGCACTCTTTGCCCAGTATGATAGAACATTCTATTATCCAAATTATCTTCAATTGGGACATATGAAGGTATCGAATTATCGCTCTCACTGCGATTAATTGTCTCTTCAACGAAGTATTCATCAACTTCCCACAGTAGTTCATCATATATTAACTTTTGAAATACCTCATAATCGAAGTCAATATCATCATCTTCATTTCCCACATTATGTCCATCACTCTCTGTGCAATCATCAGCCTCATTTTCATCATCCTCTTTATAGTCAACATATTCTGCATCTCCCTCATCTTCATCGGACTCTTCAAGTATTCTGTCGAATTGAATTTCATATTTTGGACACTCATGAGAGGATTTCCCACACCAAAATCTTCATAAGTCGCTTTACTTGAACCCGGGATATCCGACATAAGAGTTGGTAAAATATGTGCACGTTCAGAAGCATTCTAGGTTTCACTCACTTGTTGTGTTTAATTGTAGTCGAATGGAAATTGATTGGCCACTCCCGTTATATTGTCATGGCCAAATAGAATTTGACTACCCACATTTCCACCCCTCGCTTGCGGAGAACTAGAGCTTCCACCGCCGAAAATTGTGCCGCAATCAAATGGTTATTGTTTTTTGTTTTTTGGTGACATAAACTTTACGAGTTTGCATCACGACACGTTGTAGATCACGACTTGACAATATATAAATTTTCTAAACTTCTCCTTCTTCATTAGGCATCAAACAATGCAATAAATACTCAGTTGTTCTCCTATCACCCCTCACAGGTGAGTGAATCACATCCAAAAATGCATTATAACTCATATCATGTAATGTACGTAAGTGATCGTCTCTTCCCCAATCATATAATATTTTCTATCCTAATAACCACGATGCACAATAGTTAACTTCACATCCTCCATCTGCCATGATATTTGTTCTAAATCAAAATCATCATTAATTTATAGGTAATGGTATATGTATTAGGGTGTAAATATATGGGCTTGTGGAGAGAGGTTAAGTTTGGATCGAACATTTTTCTTATGTTTGGTTTGAGTAGTACAAAAAGGTTTGGGTCGATTAGTAAATAAAGTTTGGGGTTATGTTTGTATCGGGCAGTACTTTTTCATGTTTGGTTCGATTAGTATAAATAGGTTTGGGTCGAGTAGTAAATAATATTTGAGGCGAGAGGTCATTTTAGAGTCGGGCAATATTTTTTATGTTTGGTTCGACTAGTATAAAAACATTTGGGTCGAGTACTAAATACCGTTTGGGGCGAGAGTTTATGTTAATCAACAAGTTCAATTTCAGTATCTCTCTTTTTGTTTTTGGGTGCACTGCAATATATGTGTATTTAGAGAAATAAGGGGAGATACTGCTGAAATTTTAAAGTCCCTTACTAATAATTCAGTCATTATGAATATAGACACCCTCATACTTCCTGCTTATCAATAAATCAATTATTAAATAACAACTGGGTAATTATAGGATGAGTTTCAATCTTAGTTGGATGTACAAACGAATCGTCAACAACTTGTAATCTCCATAATCCGTGGATGGGGTTGAAAGTTTCGTTGAATTTGCCCAGGAATATTCCGCACATAAGGATGGAGAGAAGTTGAAGTGTCCCTGCAATCATAATAGATGTAGGAATCATAGGTATCTCGACATCAACGAGATCAAGTATCACCTAGTTAGATACGGATTCCAATCAAATTACTATATCTGGGATTACCATGGGGAAAGACATAGAGTATATTAAACAAGTTTGGGTCAAGTAGTAAACAATGTTTGGGGCGAGAGGTAATGTTAGGGTCGACCAATATATTTCTAAGGTTGGTTCGAGTAGTACAAATAGGTTTGGGTCGAGTAGTTAATAATGTTTGGGGAGAGAGGTCATTTTAGGGTCAAGCAATATTTTTTTAAGTTTGGTTCGAGTATTATAAATAGGTTTAGGCCGAGTAGTGAATAATGTTTGGGACGAGAGGTCATGTTAGGGTCGACCAATTTTTTTCTAAGTTTTGTTCGAGTATTATAAATATGTTTGGGTGGATTAGTTAATAGTGTTTGGGGCGAGAGGTCATGTTAGGGTCGACCAGTGAAAATGATACTGCTCGACCTGAATTACATTTCTACCTTCAAAATGCGGATAAACACTGTAGCGTAGCAGATGAACAGAAAGACCCTAGGAATTATTGTAAATCCAAATGGTGATAAATTCCAAATACAAAACTGAAGAACTTACATTTTGCATACGAAAAACTCTAATCTTGATTCTCGCAATCGAAATCGCCTCGAAATCGCCAATTTTTTTTTAAATGGACGAGTTAAGCATGAGCGATAATAATTAAACGACTGGGAAGCTTTATCCACTTTAATCTCTTCAAATCAAAGTGGTGATGTTTTAGTCTTTCCTATTCAAAATGGGTAGAAAATATATTTTGTTCACTTGTGGATAAAAAAGAGTTTAGCATTGGCTAAATGGGCAAAAAAAGACAAAGCCTCTTTCAAACTCAAGAACATGGAAAACAAGAGTATAAATAAATCTAATTTCCACAAACCACCCAAAATTCCATATCCTCTGAAAAATTCCCACATTTCCAACCAAACCTAGCTCATAATGTTTTAGAAACACATACACACCGACGATAAAAAAAACCCTCATCACATAAAGTAAAAAATAAAATTAAACTAATAAACTTGTCCGGTGAAGATAATCACGTCATTAGTTTCTTCGAAATAGGGAATTTGAACTCCTCTAGCATTGTGACGCAATATATATCTGATTACAATGATGATTACGAAGATTCAGACTAACGATTTTCTTCAATTTCAATTCCTTAAAAAAAAGACAATCATCGTGTGAGAATTAAACCACAAGAAATTTGATTTGGACATTTTCTTCCTCTAAGCATGAATATAGGAGGTTTCAGATAAGAAGAAATTCATAATTCATCTGGTTGCACTGGATTCCAAAATGAATAAAGGCAAGAAAAATATTTTGGGAAGAAGGATGAGGGATAAACAAACAGAATCCAATATGATGATAGTTTTATAGCCATCAAAATATTTTTCATGTTACGCCTTCTCAAATATTCTTTTATAGGTTCTTCCAAGTCAAAGCAAACAAAATAATCCTCCTACAAATCTTTTCTCATAACTCATATGTTGAAACTCGCGTATGTGTGTGGTGCAATAGTTGCAGAATCTTAATATTGTAGTTTTCATACGTATAGGTGGTCACAAGGGTGCAAAAATTATTTTTGATGGTAATAATAACATTATATAGATATCACATCCCATGGTCCTCTTTTCTCTCTAAAAACATAAAGAAAAAACACCATCCAAATTGTTAGAGAAGAAAAGAAATCTAGTGGAAATTCGTCCGTGAATTCCAATCAAAATAGCAATGGTAGGAGGTATGTTTGACCCATTTTATTGCTTCGCTTATACATGTTTATTTATTGTCGAAAGCATTTATATTATGGATTCATGTTCTATTATTTGGTACTAAGGCATTATTTAGATTTTTGAAACTTGAATGTATTATGTGTTTTGGGATTTCAAATGTTTTTTTTTTTTGGATGTTTATATGTTTTTAGAAATTTAAAAAAAAAAAAAAAAGACAAAGTAATGTAGCCGGTTATGTGTTTTGGGATTTCAAATGTGTTTGTTTTTTGATTTTCGATGTTTATGTGGTCTTAGTAATATGTGTTTGTTTTTTTGTTCTTTAATTTTATGTGTTTATAGTAATTAAAAAAAGACAAAGTAATGTCTAGGTCTCAAACCCTGATTTTGGATTTATATGTGTTTTTAGTAATATGTGTTTGTTTTTGATTTGGGATGTTTATGTGTTTTTAGTAATTCAAAAAAATGCAGCCTGTAGGTCTCAAACCCAAGTGGGCTACAAATAGGGAGCAATATGTTGCCAGTTGACCCAGAAACTCTTAACTAATATATTATTTATTGGCGTTTGGTCAATAGTATTGTGCATGAATATTATTGTATGTTTTAAGTGATTTGTTGATCATTTCAATTCATGTATTTATATTTTAATTGATGAGAATTTATTTACAAATAAAATCATGTCATTTGACATATATTGTTAAGATTTATAAATTTTAGTCTTATTCTCATAAAACCAATATTCGGCATAATACTTTAATTGATTGTTTAAAATTTTAACACATCAAGTTATAGTTCTAAGTGATTTATATATGTTAATTTTTTGAAGATGAGCCACAGCATCTTTAATAAGTTAAATTTATATTTTGTTGAAGGCAATTGATGATCAATATGTGTCTTCTGATAAGTCATTGGCTAGAACCTTCAGTTCTCATCCATAAAGCTTACCGACACTCGAGGTGTGCATGAGCATATCATGCACATGAGAGATATATAGGCTCAACTTAAGACAGTTGAAATTGAAATTTTAGGTTCTTTCCTGGTTCACTTCATTTTCTGCACTCTTCCGCATCAGTATGGTCCTTTTGTGATCTCTTATAACATATATAAGGATGAATGATTCATAAATGAGTTAATGATCATGTGTGCTCAAGAGGAGGGACGATTGGCTATATAGGAGGGTGAGAAAGTAAATACGGTGAAAATTTTAGTAAAGAAAATATAATTCAAGCTAGGGACAAGACAAAACTCCTCCCCAAAAGGATATCAAGAAAGAAATCAAGTGCTTTTTTTTTCCATAAAAAAGAAGAGGCGCGTAAAGAAGGATTGTTCTAAGTTACATAAGTGGCTTGAAAAGAAAGTTACTCAACTTTCATTTGTTTGTTATGAATCTAATATGGTTGGTGTTAATCATAAAACATGGTGGATTAATTATGGTTCTACAATCCATGCTACCAATTCCTTACAGGAATTGCAAAACTTGCGAAAACTAATGGGAAGTGATGAAACCACTACTACAATAATAAGATTCTTTCACATGTGGAAGCAATAAGAACATCAAAATTATTTTTAAGTAGTGGTTTCATTTTATTTTTGAAAAAGATTTTTTATAATTTTAGTTTTGCTAGGAATTTAATCTTTGTTTCAAGAGTAGTATCATATGATTTTCCTTTAACTTTTTAGGATGGTATTTATATTTATATTATAAGTCTAAAGTTGTTGGAAAAGGTACTTTGTTTATGGTATTTTTCATGTTAGCTTGAGTAATGATGTTAATTCATGATACTGTTGATGTTGAGTGATGTGTTATGAATGAATAATCCTCTATGTTGTGGCACCGGAGACTGGGACATATCTCCAATGATAGAATCGAGAACCTGGTAAATGATGGAGTACTTAATACTCTAGATTTTTCCAGTTATGAGAATTGTATAAACTGCATTAAAGTAAACAAACTAATAAGTCAAAGAAAGGTACTAAGAGGAGTTCTGAAATATTATAAATCATCCATATGAATAATTGTAGTCCTGATATATATGTATACCGTAATAATTTTATTACCTTTATAGATGATTACTCACGCTATATGTATCTCTACTCTCTTACTAATAAGTATGAGGCTTCAGATACTTTTTAAAGTCTTCAAAGCTGAAGTAGAGAATCAATTTAGAAAGTAAATTAAGATTGTGAGGTCAGATAGAGTTTGTAAATACTACAATAGATACACCGAGAGCGCACAAGCATCCGGTCCATTTGAAAATCTTATTCAAGCAAATAGGATTGTTGCCCAATATACCATGTCTGGTTCTCCGGACCAAAATGGTGTAGCTAAAAGAAGAAATCGAACATTAATGTACATGGTACAAAGTATGCTTGCTAGCTCCAATATTCCTAAAAACTTGTGGACTAAAGCTCTTAAAATGGCAATGTACATATTAAACCGGGTTCTAACGAAGGCAGTCTCAAAGATTCTATTTGATTTTTATAAAGGACATGTACGCGTTTGGGAATATCCGTCTGAAGTAAGAGTTTACAATCACCAAGAAAAGAAGTTGGACCCGAGCCATAAGTGGGTGTTTCATTGGAAATGCCGAAAGATATAAGGGATACCGATCTTATTGTCCATATCATAACACTAGGTTTGTGAAATCAAGAAATGCTAAATTTCTTAGAAATGACTTGATTAGTGGGAGCAGTCAATCTGTGGACAATAGTTCTGAGAACGGCCATCTTGATATTCTATTTAAAGTGCTAGAGTGATAATAGTTGTTAATAATATACCTCAGTTCAAGCCCATGTTAAGCAGCCAGTCGCGAATGTTCCATAAAATGTTGGTCAAAATCTTATAGGTCTTGAAGTTCAACAGATACATGTAACTTTTGAACAACCAATTGAACAACTTGTTGAGCAACAAAATCCTAAAACTAAAGACAATGTCGATCAAGTATTAAGGAGATCTACTAGAAGCCATTGGTTGTAAGTGGGTTTTTAAAATAAAAGAAACACTCACATGGCAATGTCGAGAGATATAAAGCAAGACTTGTTGCCAAATGACTCAATCAAAGAGAAGGAATTAACTAAATGAAAACCTTTTCTCCTGTATACAAGAAAGATTCCCTTAGGGTAATTATGGTATGAGTGGCTCATTTTGATTTTAAATTACATCAAATAGATGTGAAGACGACATTTCTCAGTGGTGATCTACATGTGGTTGTTAATATGAAACAACCTGAAGATTTTCCCTCTACTGAGGGTAAGCATTTAGTTTTCAAGTTTAATAAATCTATATATGGATTTAAACAAGCAGCCCGCTAGTGGTATTTTAAATTCTATGAGATTATCACTTCATTCGATTTTGAAGAGAATATCATGCATCAATATATATACCATAAAGTAAGTGGGAGCAAGATTTGTTTTCTAGTTCTATATGTGGATGGCATTTTACTTGTAACGAATGATAAAGGTTTGTTATATGATGCGAAATAATTTTTGTCAAAGAACTTTGATATGAAAGAGGCATCTTATGTCATTGACATTAAGATTCATAGATATAGATCTCGAGGCATTTTTTGTTTGTCTCAAGAGACCTATATAAATAAAGTTGTAGAGAGATTATGTATAAAGGACTCTTTACCGATGTAGTACCTGAAATGATAAATTTAGTTTGAATCAATGTCTAAAAAATGAGCTTGAATGGGAACAAATGAACACAATCCATACGCTTCAGCTTCTAGAAGCCTTACGTATGCTCAGGTCTGTACTAGACCATACATTGCATTTGTTGTCAGAATGTTAAGAAGGTATTAGAGTAATCTAGCTATTGACCACTACAGAGATGAAAAGAAGGTATTGAGATATTTTCAAGGGACAAAAGATTACATGCTCATGTATAGACGAACTGATAATCTGTAGGTGAATGGTTATTCCTACAGACTTAACGGGTTGGTTGTATTCACGAAAATTAACATTTGGATATGTTATTATGCTCGCTAGCGGGGCTATATCATGGAAAAGTGTAAAGCAGAATTTGCTTGCTACTTCTACCATGGAAGCTAAGTTCATATCATGTTTTGAAGTTAGTAGTCATGTTGTTTGGTTGAAGACTTTCATATTTGTACTTAGAGTTGTAGACTCCATAACTAGGTCATTGAGAATGTACTGTGATAATTGAACTGCGATATTTATGGATAAGAATAATAAAAGTGATAGTCAGAGTATGCACATCGACATTAAATATTTAGCCATAAGAGAACGTGTTAAGGAAAATAAGTGGTCATTGAACACATTAGCACTGAATTAATGATTGTCGATCCGTTAGCTAAAAACATGCAACCAAAGAACTTTAAGTATTATGTAGTATGAATAGGACTTGGTTGCGTAATGTAATTTTCAGTAGTACATACATTTAGAATTACCATTTAAACTCTTATTCACTTGATAATTTTCATTTGATGTGCACTTATTTATTTGGGAAATTACCATTAAGTTTTTGGACCTAAAATAAACATTAGGTTTATTCATTAAGTTTTGGTAACCACATAAAGATTTTGAAAATATAATACATTGTAATTCATAAGTGATATTACTCGCCTTTAGAGGACTTATCTATATTATTCATGTATTTTATTTTTTTTTAAATGTTGAAACTCGCGTGTGTATGAGGTGCAGCAGTTGAAGAATTTTGAAATTGCAGTTTTCATATGTATGGTGGTTACAAGGGTGTATAAGTTATTTTTGATGGTAAGAATAACATTATATAGATATCACATTCCACGGTCATTTTTTCTCTCTAAAAACATAAAGAAAAACCACCATCTAAAATTGTTAGAAAATAGATAAGAAATTTAGTGGAAATACGTTTGTTAATTCCAATCGAAATAGCAATGAGATGACGTATGCTTGATCTATTTTATCGCTTCCACTTATATATGCTTATTAGTTGTCAAAAGCATGTATATTATGGAGTCATGTTATATTACCATAAACTTCTCAAATAACAACTGATCATGAAAAAAGACTTTTAATTTGAACTAACATGCTAATGAAGGAGTAATGACACTTCCTCATGGAGATAAATGGCAAGAAAACACTAACACTCCATACAAGCGGGAACAAGACACTCCTACGAGAGCCACTAACAAGACTTTAACACATAACACAGTGGGCATGAATAACTGCCACAATGTATAATTGGCGCAACCGACCCGCCTACAAAATTTTGACCCTTAGCCCATAATAACTAAAAAAAAATGTAAAAAAAAAAAAAAGACACAACCATAAATAAGAACCAAACTAAAACAACAAGACAAAGAAAAAAGTCGAAATGTAAAGACAAAACGAGATACAACCTTCTCCCTCCCCAAAAACTACCATCTTCAACAACCTATCACCACCACCTGATGCCCAAGCTGCCGCCACCAGATGATCCAACTCTTCCCTAAAAACCACTTTAAAAACTGAACAATTATGGATATGCCCTAAAGAGACTATCTAAAAAATTAAAAGTTTCTGCTTAAACTATAGGTGCTTCAAGTTGAAGTCTTCAAGTTCTTTAACTGGAATCTTGTATTACTAAATGAATATAGCTAATTTGACATTAAAAAAAACATACATGACATGAATGACGTAGAGTGGTCGGTGATTTTATACAGGGCCGGCCCAGGGGTAGAGCAGCCTGTGCTCCCGCCCAGGGCCCAATATATTTATGGGGCACCAACCCAATAAAAGTCTATTTTATATATATATATAGAATTAGGTTCAAATGAAACCCACGTCGATATATGCGAACCTAGGGACCAATCTAGGCCTTAGATCTAATAATTTGTGTGGATCAGATTTTTTCTATTTTTTTAAATTTATTAAATTATAAATATAGAAGGACAAGGGCCTTTATGTAATCTTACAAAGCTCTTAATCACATTAAATACCTTCCCCCAATCACAACCCTAGAACTCAGCCTCTCTTTCTTCACCATCTCCGAAACCCGTCTGTTTTCTCCCCCCAATCGGCGCCGACTGCACACTCTCTTTCTCCCAAAATAGAAATCGGCAACGGCGAATGGCACGACAGTCGGCGCAGTGCTTCCGGCAGAGACGTGCGGCGATGGCGTCGGTGATTGAGCGGCGGCTTTCAGGCGTCGCTCTCTCTCTCTCTGGGCCCGGGCGATCTTCTTCTCCGATTTCTGAAATCGGCGTCGGTTGCACACTTTCCTTCGGTTCTACCACGGCGGTGGTTCGGCGAACGTCTCTCCGGGATGGTGACTCGACTATGTGGGGGTCTCCAGGTTGCGATTGGAATTGGCACTGAAGGTGGTGGTTCGACAATGGTTTGTGATGGGACTGCGGTTCGACTGGACCGCTCGACGAAATGGGCGGCGGCGTTTGCAGGTGAGGCGACTCCAACAGCGGCAATTCGGCGGAGGATAGTCGTCGAGCACGAAGGAGTCGACCGTCGTCATCGCCGCTGGAGCCGAGCACATGGTCGCAGGTTAATTTCTTTCCCCAAATCCCTCTCTCCTCCTTCGACTGGTTTGCGACGGCGGCGAGGTTTGGCTGCGGCTGGGCGGCGAAGAAGGGCAGTGGCCAAGCGGCACGGCTGCAAGGCGGCGTTGGGTGGTGGTTAAAAAATGGTCGTTTTGTGGCTGAGTCGGGCTTGACTTCGGTTTTCACGTTTCGGTTGTGGGGTGCGCCTGGTGGTGGGTTGGGACGGACGTGTTTGGTTGTGGTTTCGGACGGTGGTGTTGGGGGGGGGGGGCCCTCCGGTGGTGTTGGCGACTGGAAGTCGGGCCTCCGTGGCCATCTCCGCTGGGGCCGAGCACGCGGGTCGCCGAGCACACTGGAGCCGTCGCCATCGCTGCTGATTGGGGTTCTTGGGCCGTCCTGGTGGTAGGCA
>BMAC01000102.1:1213521-1235119 GCA_014905375.1 Phtheirospermum japonicum | reverse complement strand
TGTAATACATTGTTGAAAGAAGTTTTAACGACCGGACGTAACCTTTGATCTCTTCTTTTTCAATTCTGTCGACTTTAACTTCTTCCCATGACTCACCTTCCAAGTTCCAGTGAGGTAGGCAACATTCAAATTATTTATAATTAAATTAGTTGATTATTTATAAAAGCCCTCTCTATTTCTCTAATTATTATCTCCTAATTCTTCTAATTATGTTCCTTTTGTTTGAATCAACTACAAATCATCCCCATTTCACTTATTTGTACTTCAATTTCGAGCTTCAAGCAACAGTACCCCACAAAATAATCTTCAATTGTCGATCGATCGAGGTGAGTTTCGATTTAATCATCTTCATATCATTATATATTTTAGAATTTCAGATTAGATCATTGTAGTGATTTTATTGCTTAATATTAATATTTAAAAATGGTGATATTTGTATCAAAATTATATGAGTGTGGATAGAAGGATTACGAACCTCAAATCTTTAACAATTAATTATACTACAAAGTATACATAAAAATTATTAACGAAAATAATAGTAAGTGATAATAATTATTTTTAAGTAATCAGATTTGTTTCCTTTGAGTATACTTGCAGATCTGCTTCTTTTTTTTTTATTTTCATTCTTTTTTTTCTTAACCCCATCAGTTTTATCAGTTTTTTTATTTTCATTCTTTTTTCTAAGTAATATTCTTTTGAATGGATTAACAATTTTATACATCGAAAAGGATATTACGGAAAGTCTTGATTACAGAGATATAATTGATAATTTTGCAAAAATAAATTGCTAGAATGAGTCTCTTTAAGTAACTCGGCATTTGTTTTGTTTTAGATTTCCTATTACTTTTATTTTGTGTTTTTTTTTATTTAATAGGTTTGTGTTGAACCGGCGCCGGTGACTATTTGATGCGACTAATAAATTCTTTGGAAATTGAAGCACTTGAGTTTTCCAAGGGGTTATCGTCGTGACTTTTGCTAGTCAACCACCATTTATATTATGTACTTTTTAAATTATTTATATTATCATATCATTTTGTGAAAATAAAAAAAAAACGTATTTATTTTTATTTATCAATTAGTCGTTTTTATCATTTGCTATCTTATCATTAAAAAAAACTAAAAACATTATTTATAATTTAATACCGGACCTAAAATTATTCAGGACCCCTGATTTTATAGATGATGTGATTGTGTGAAAAAATAGGATTCCGCCACATACGTATTATGAAAAAAGAAACTATGTAAATCTGAATTTATAAATTTTACTTTCCATCTGTTGTATAATTTGTATGCTTGGGTTCAAGATAAAATGATTTTTCGATTTAAGTAGTATCGTACGTGTCTATCTGATAAATTCTCCAACCCCTAATATATACAATCACAAACAAATAATATAGTTGCAATACGCCTCTCGAACTCGAGTTCTGAAAATCTGATCAAGCTTGATTAATTTAGTAGAACACATTTTGCTCGTTTTTTTTAAAAAACTTGTAGTAAATGCAAACTCAATTCCTTTGAAAAAAATTATAATCTTTAAGTTACTCGAACCCAATTCATATTTGAGGCTCTAAGCAGAACTTGTTTAAGTTGACACTAAACAACTATCAAATCAAACTCAAAATAATTATAAAACTAGTATTTTTCAACTCGGCCCGGCCTGGCAGGTCAACCCAAATCAAATAAGTCTGGGCCGATCAATTGAATCGCTTTCCAAGCGGCCCGACTTTTACCCAGGTGGATCAACACTGACCCACTAACCCAGGTTTTCAATTTTTTATGATTTTTTGCTTTCTGATTTCCTCATCTTTTTTATTTCCACTTATTATCTCACTTAAATTTCTTTAGATGATGTGGGATAGTAATACAACTGTGTGAACCATTTTTATATTCACTTATTACTTTCATTTAAAATTACTTATTACTTTCATTTTTATATTCACTCGTGAACTCTACAGACTTTCTTTTTTATGAGTAACGAAAGATATCATAACAGTAATAACATTAAGTTTAATTTTAGATTTGGTGTTTTCTTTTTGGTATTTTTAGTTCTTTTCTACGATATTTGATATTTTAAATATATAGTAATTGATAAGTTTGTATGATATATAAGTTCATGCAATACTATGAAAATCTTCAATAATATATGTGTACAAATTACTTAAATCACTTGTTTTTCAATTTAAAAATCTACACACACAGACGCGTGTGTGTAACATAACACTATATGTTTTATGATTTCTCCTTTGTTGATCCGGAGGCCAGCACGTGTCAATGACCGTGCCGGTGTCAAAAACATTGCATACAACTCAATAATATTTTTAATTAATTTTATAATAAGTTGGTTCAATATATTAGGTGCGCTAGGTGCACCCTTTTTTATATAATGATATATGATAGTTATACGTGATGTGATAATATATGATAGTTATACGTGATGATATATGTCAAAAATTTAGAGTTTAGGGTTTATTTTTTCATTTTAGGGTTTATTTTCCATTTTAGGGTTTAGTTTTACATTTTAGGGTTTAATATTCCATTTTTTGGGTTTAATATTTCATTTTAAGGTTTAGGTTTTAATGTTTGTTATTTAATTTTTCATTTTAGGGTCCTGACAAAAATCTATCATTCTGTCAGTTATATGTGATGATATGTGTCAGTTATATGTGATGATATATGATAGAGATTTAGGATTTAAAATTTAATATTCAATTTAAGGGTTTAGTATTTCATTTAGGGATTGATTTTTTATTTTAGGGTTTAACTTTTTGTTTTAGGTTTATTTTTTTAATTTTAAATTTCAATTACTTGTGATGATATGTATCAGTTATATGTGATGATATGTACCAGTTATATGTGATGATATATGTCAATTATATGCGATGGGTAAATTAAATTATAGGGTGCACCGTACAAGGTGCACCTGGGTCCATAGTCCACTAAATCCAGGGTGTATAACCTGCACAAGGTGCATTCGATATATCACTCTAATATTATGTGTGATCACTACAACAATATTGCTTAAGAGGAAGGATAAAAATCGCCCCTATAAGTGCCATTGCCGTTGCATTAATTATATAGGAACGATATGTCCTCCCAAGTACGTCCTCCCTATAGACATCTTACTACTGATATATAGTAACGACAATTGTCGTTTCTAAAACTTAAATGACAACAGGCACGACTTGTCGTGCCAATTCTTCAGAATTTTTCGTCTTAACAATCTCGTGATATTAGGTGTTTAGACGATTGCATCGCGCCAATATATGTCGTTGCTATTGGTGCTACACATATTGCAAGGACTTGTTGTCCCAACTTTATCGTTGCTATTTGTGTCACTACTACATAAAATGACTTTTACATCGGTTATTTTTTGCCATTAACATCGTTTTTTCAACCGATGTAGAATATCACAATATTTACATCGTTCAACTATAGCCGATGTAAAAAGTACAAAAATTCACATCGGTCCTAATAGAAACGATGTCAAAGAAAATTATTTTAACGTCGGTTATTAATAACTGATGTAAAATTAATGATTTTTTTTTTTTTAATTTTGCCGTTTTAGGTGATTCACACATGGAAATTTGTAGCCGGTTTTATTTCACATAATCTAACCAAACAATAAGCAAACAACACCAAACAATTCACTCGAAAACAAAAGTAAGAACATAATCCAATAATAATCCATCCAACCAAATTAATTTCATACTCAACCCAAACTATACAAGGTAAAATTCATCAAAATAATAATTCGAAAAATGAAATACGTATGGTCAACAAAAAGTACTAGTTTTAACCACATTCAAGTCACATCTCAAACAATTCAAGAAGTTTGGCTTTTGGAAGCCTCTCCAGAGTTTCTATATAATCCTCCCAAAAAATAAAATAAAATAATAAATTAATTGCATAAGTTATGTAAAATGGCAATGAAGTGAATTAATTAAATAAATACTTGAATTTCAGCTGCCTCGGCGGATATGTCGGCATTTTTTCCATCTATGCCTACGTAACGAAGTTTCAAACTCTTTTTGTTTTCCTTGTTTTGCCTGAGTATAATTTTCTGCTTAACAAGCATTTCACAATCTTTTGATCATAATAAATAAAATATTCTGTGCAAATGGATACTTACTAGCCATCTTGGGGACTCTGGAATGATACAGAAACCTAAAAGCAGAACAGCAGGAGGGACTATGCCTGCAAAGTTTTGAGAAGGGTAATAATGTAAAAATGTGTTGAGATAAAAAATAAAAAATAAATTAATTTGGTGCATAACTTACCTAATAAAGCTAAATCCCTCCATGTTAATAATGTGCCTATGATGAACGATACAGATACTCCCATAGAAATCATAAGATGTGCTAAAAGGTACACATTAATAAGTTAAAAATCGGATAAATCACAAAAACGACACTGGAGATCTAGCCCAATTTTTTTTTAAGGTTATATTTCAAAAATTCAAATGTGACCTAGACACTTGTCTCTCTTTTACAAATCGCACCCCCAAGGGGTACTTGTAACTTTAAAAGATAGGTAGAATTTTTGTAATTAGACTAAACCCTAGGGGTAGTTTCTGTAATTATTCCAAACTTTTTTTTGACACCATTGTATTTATGTCAAGAAGTTAATGAAATGAGAAAAGTTGAGTAAAATTGAATAAATAAGTTATAGAAAGTTGTAGAAAGTACTGATTTCCCATAAGCATCATAAGCTTGGTTTTGTGCTGGATCACTCAGCACTTGATAAGCCTCACCCAAAATCTGATTGAAAACTCAAAAGCAAAGAGCAACTCTCAATATACTATCACACTCTTCTTGCGCAGTTTTACTTATTTGTCTTGTTAGGGAAATTAAAAGCTTCAGAGAGTAAGAATCTTAAAATTGGAAAGGCCATAAGAAGCTTAACAATTTGCACGGAATATACTGCTAAAAATTTATATAGAACATAATAAAACTTGATCTGCTAAAATAAAATTATATAGAACATAATAAAATTTGATCGACAGTAGCTCTCCAAGCAGTATCAGGGTACTGTACACCCGGAATAACCCGACACCCACCTATAACAGCTCAAAACTTGATCGAAAGTAAGAAACTGCTATAATATGCGAACATGATTTTTTACAAAAAATAATAAGAAAAAAAAATCGAACCTTGTCGGGCCGCTTTGGAAGCTAAAGATCATGGCAAAACCTTCCGACTAAAATGCCCACGTGACGTTCTCCCACCCCTCCATAACGAACTCGGCCTGGTCTCAGCCTCTGACGATTTTTGATGTCAATCTTCGGGCATTTGCGTTTTCTCGCGCTATTTAATGATACTCGTTTGGTAATATGAGAAGCCAAACCCATAGTGACTACAGAGTCCACATGCTCATCCCATTGTGCATAAAGTGCTCGACGATGCAAATTCGACTCTAGCTACAAAATAAGATAAAATACAAATTACGTTAGTCAAGCTATGATGCAACAATAGAAAATAAAAATAAAAGAAAAAAGAAATAGTGAAATTCCGACAGATAAATCCATCTTAAAATAAATTAGAACACCGACGGATATTCTCGTAAAACTTAACGATTGATATAAAAATTATATCTGTTGTAAAATAAATTAGAACATCAACGGTTATAAATTAGAACATCAACTCATATTTTCGTAAAACATAGCGACCGATATAAAAATTATATCCGTCGCTAAATTCACAAATCGTTGACATTTTGGGACATATATCAGCAGATACTAAACAATAATTTTATTAAAAGGAAATATAGAAAATGGAAATTAAACTATTTGTCACTCCGATATATATAGGTTAAAATCAATGCAATTAATCATCCACATCTCACTTAACAGCTGGAACACCTGTTTCCATTAAGGCTTCCCAGCACCTGGTGGCCTTGTTAACTCAATGACCAGAGGCCTCAACGTGCCTGAGGGCGTTAAGAAGAATAACGTCCTCGATCCGTAAAAGGTTTTCCCCTTGATCTCTCTCACCTTGTTCACATATGGCAAGAACACGTCATGATAATCCAAAATGAATAGCTTCTTCTGCTTCACCGCCTGCACAAATTGAAAAAAAAAAGGGGTTCAGATCAAAACAATAGCACGTATCATGTCAGAATTCTACCCACTGGACCGATATTCTTACCTCTTCAATTGACATGTAGCCTCCGATTTCACATAAGACCTGCTCCGTTGTGATTGCTGACTCAGCAGGCCCGTACACCTCAGGGTCGAGAATACTTTTCAGTGGCCGTTCCTGTCATCAGTTTTTACCATATTTAGCAATATCAAAATATGCTTCTACTGCATTCATTCTCTCTTGATTTCCATATATAAATTAAGCATGTGAAGTATATATATACACACACATTAACATGATCGAGTGAGCTTCCATACGAACATATATTATCGCACTAATCAAGAAAATACAAGAAATTGGAAAATCAATTACAGCATTCGCTAATAGAATGTCGCTTGACCGAGAATATACGTATTTTATCTAGAGCAAGAAAATAAAAAAATTGTGTGCTCTTGAAGATTATACCGTAACCAGTTTGATGCAGCATGGATTAACACCTGCTAGAGTATTTTATATTAAATTACTATTTCGCCAAAAAAAAAAAAATTAATCGAAAGAATATAAATTTATATCCCGTCTCCCTAAAATATTTTCTTTATATTATCTAACTTGAAAATTTTTAAGAAAAAATATAGAAATAAAATAAATGAATCTTAAAAAATAAAAATAAAGTCAGTGGAACTTTGCTCTAGGAGCCTTTTCCACTATTCTCTCGCCAACGTGATTCTTCACAAACTGGACATGTTTCTCTATCGGCATACTCTTTATAAAAAAGTGCAGAATCATACTTACAAACATGTATGTTCTCATAGCCGAGGCCCAAACTTGCAAGCAACTTCTTAGCCTCAAAATGTGAGTTGACAAGTTTCATCGATGAGAATGCAAGTTTCAACAATTTAATCAACGCGTCAAATGATCTATTTGTCCACTTATTATTCACCTTGATATTCATCAACTTTACTAGAAAATCCATCGAAGAGAATGATGAAGTCCCTTTATATAATTTAGTGTTCATAGCTTCGTACACGTTGCGATACTGCTCATCAGGGTCATTCGATCCGTACTCATCATCTTGGTCTAAGTCTGCCATAACATTTGTTATGTCATCCATCATTTCAAAGTCAACATCTGATGGACTAGGTTGGTGTGACGGACCAGTTTGGTATTCCGGTGAGCATTCGCCATGGTGAACCCAAGTATCATATGATGCATCAAATCCAAACCTCTCAATATGGATTTGAACAGTTTTTAACTTCTGTGACTCCATATTTAAACATTTGTTGCACGGGCACTTAATCAAGCCTTTCTTATTCACAAGAGGCCCACATTTGTTAATAAATTCTCTCACTCCACGCCTGAACTTTGTGGACATCTTATTCGTAATACGCATCTATGTTTTATCCATCACCATTTTTGAATTCCTGAAAAAAGTAAAGAACCAAAAGTTATTAGGTAATTTATTTGCTCTCCTATTTTACTGTTATTCACAAATACTACTATAGCCATTTTGATTTACTATTTTTTTAATACCAAAATATACATTAGTGGCATGAATAAAGTGGGTAAATAGATTTTACATTAGTTTGATAATATTATAAAGTAAAAATAAAAGCAATCATCATTTAAAACTACAGATAATCATGATATTTTTAGTGTGTGGATGTGTTGTGTTGTGTGTTACTACGTACTGATCTACTTGCTGAACGCATCAATAATAAATGATACATATATGGATAAAAGTATTACTTAAATAAAAGGCTACTTATACGTACTTCATAAGTTTCTTAGTTTCTCATTTCATTAATCTTTTTTCTTTTTAATATTATATTATTTTTTATTAAATAAAAAAAACCATGCATGTTTACTTGATTCACAAGTTTCTTAGTTTCTCATTTCATTAACCTTTTTTTTTCCAATATTATATTATTTTTTATTAATTAAAAAAAAACCATGCATGTTTACTTGATTGTGTATCAAAATTAATTGATGTTTCACTATATATTATTTGATGGCCTATATATAATTTCATTGATCAAAATTATACTAATTAATATTTTCAAATATTATATTTCAAAACCCTAAACAGAAGAACAATGTTTATTATAGATCGAAATAAAAGATGGAAGAAGGAAATTTATTGGGTGACGATTATTTTATTTTTTTATTTTTCATTTTACATGGAAATATAGGATTAATTAATATGACTTATAACTTCAATACTATGATTGTTCACATGAGTTTTGAGAAGGAAATTCTTTTTCATGAAGTTTTCTTTATTCCATTTACAAACTACATTCTGATAGGATGAAAGATTTGTTAGGTAATTATGAAGACTCGGGGACATTTGAAAAAATTAAAAGTTACTGGGACGACTTGTTATATCCTATAGGAACGACTTGTTATATCCTATAGGAAGGACAAAATGTTGTCCCCAAAGTAGAACATATAGCAACGACTTGTTATATCCTATAAGAAGGACAAAATATCGTCCCTAAAGGTAGAACATATAGCAACGACTTATTATCTGTTAAGAGGACAAATGTCCTCCCAATAGGTTATCGATCATATTGAAAGGACTTTTGGATGTCGTTGTTATATGTCATACCTGTAGGCACGACACCAATGTCCTCCCAATTTTGTCCTCCCTCTTAAACTCATTTCTTGTAATGGATTGATATAAATATTATCTATGATTAAATATGTATGTTATGTAAATTCATAATCATCGTACAAATAAGTAATTTTCATTATGCTTGAAGTCATTTTCATAGTTCGTTTAAGTTATATTCATTGTATGCAGAACTCAAGTTTCATATAACTCAATATTGTATAATTATATGTATCATACAATGTATTTATATTCATCACACACAATATATTCATTTATCACGCATAATATACATATACAATTTCTATTTAACTAGATAAACACGCATATTTATTACATATAATATTCATATTTTCATAAAAAACACATATCAATCATACAAAGTATTTATATACGTTATATATAAAACACAAATTTTTAATTTTTTAATATAAAATTAATATAAATTCTTCATATTCACTACAAAATATCACCCGTTGTATAATGTAATTTACCTACTAAATTCATCTAGATCCCTTACTGCTAATTTCATCATCTACTAAAATATATTCCATTTTCCACATCCTTACGGCGAATATGATGTTACTGATCTTCTGCCCCACACTTTAAAAATAAACAAACAAATAGATTAAAACCCTCGTTTGAAGAAAATTTCAATTTCGGAAGTAATCAATAAAAAAAGGTACTTTATTTTTTAAGATTTACGAAATGTCATAGCCCATTAATCTAATTTCATACAAGTATTTATCTCAAATAAAAATTGGTCCGATAAAAAGAAAGTAAACTATTTTCAGAAATTTATGAAGGATCATAAGCTATCAATCTAGGTTCATATAACTGTTTGTTTCAAGAAAATTGGTCATTTTGGACACTGTCTGTATTGTTAATTTCGAAAATACAATACAACCAATTACATACGATAATTGTTGTGGAATGTAATTTGTTTTTGAAATGAATACTATTATTATCTTATAAATAATGGTTCCAACATTAATATTACCGTTTATGATTAAATTGCTCTTCTAAATTATGTGATCATTTGGAATAATTTTAAAAAGTCTGCCTACATGATACATTTGATAATAATGTAAAATGTGAAGATTTATTGTAATTGTTATAATTGTGGCCCAATCCTGAAGCCCATACTACAGCCCACTACCTGGCAGCCCAAAAACCACGACCCAACTCAACTGGGTCGGGCGATCCGAATCCACCCACGACTTAATTTTGGCCGCCCTTCTTAGGGTATCAATCTGGACCATTGCTTTCACCTAATAACCCCTCTCCGAAACCCTAGCTGCTCATTCCGAACTCTCCACTCTCTCTTTTCGGCTGCTCTCTCTCTCTCTCCCGAACTTTGGTCTTCTCTCTTTATTTTTCTTCTTGTCGAAAATCCAGACTTTGTGCTTGAAGATAACGTGATTCGGTTGAGAGTGAGTTTGTGTGTGTGAGTGTTGGTGGGGGTTAGGGTCAACGGGGATCTCCGGTGCGCCGCCTTGGGTCTTCGTTCGAGGGCTACCAGCCGTGTCGGCGGTGGTTTGGGTTTCCGGGTGCCGGGTTTAATGCTGTGTAAAAAGGGGGCCGCTTTGTGGAGATCTGAGCCGGTTCTCAGATCTACGGCCTGCCTTATTCCGGCGACTACATGAGAAGGGGGTTCTCGTTCCTTATTTATCGGGTTCTTTTATTATTTTATGTCTCGTTACTTCGTCTTCTATTGATTGTTGTTTTCTCGTGTTTCAGGAACCTACTGGAGTCCTGGAGTGAAGACGAGACGTAGCTTTTAAGCTGCTGCCGGGCCCGTGTCAAATTAAGGCTTGTTGTAGAGGATCGGGCTGAGCTGCTGTGTGCGGGCTTTCGGGCCGGGCCGGACAGTGAAGACAGAAGGAGTCGAAGAAGGAGTCGAACAAGGGTGGCTAATTACGGACAGCAAGCAGTTGTCCGGGCCCTAAACAAGATCGAAAGTAAAAAGGACTAAACAGCCCCTCAGTGATGCGCTGCGCCATTAACATCGATCAATCATGTGTCATCGGCGGTCGACTATACCCAACAATGGTATCAGAGCGTAGTCGACTGTCCGACGCTCCGGTGAACTGGGGCCCTTGCCTAGGGTCCCGCTCTAGTATATTGGCTTAACCTCTCCATTGTTAAATTTCGTTGATAAATGTCGCTGGTCGCGGGTTTTAACTGTTTAAGGCATAGCTGGTAGATCTAGGTTAGATTTAGGCTAGTCGATTGATTTCTACGTGCTCTCGGTTTGTGCTTCTTGCCTATGTTTTGATGTTGATCTGCTTTTTTTTTTTTAAATTCTTTCGTACGATTCGTCTCTGCGACTTGCTTACTTTGTGTGATCTGTTGTTTAACTTAATTGTTTAAGTGTTCGCACTCTTCTGTCATTTGTTATTGTGTTGCATGTGTGTAACTTGTTGTCGATTGTCGTCTTAAATTTATTTTTTTCAAAACTTTTGTGTTTTTCAAAAATGTCTTCGACGTCTGCTTTTAACTTACCTCCGTTTAACGGTAAAACAGATTTTGACATATGGCAACAAAAAATGAAAAGGTTTTTCGGGAGAAATTACAGAAAAAAATCTTGAAATTGATGAGTTTGCTTACTCTTTGATTATTTTAAGTCTGTCTGATTCTGTTTTGCGTAAAGTTAGTAAACTTGATACGGCAAAAGAGTTATGGGAAAAACTTGAGGAGTTATATACCGAAACCTCGTTGCCGAACAAGTTGTTTTTACTTGAAAAATTTTTTCGCTTTAAACATGACTTGTCTCGAGACGTTGATGATAACCTTGATATATTTACCAAACTTGTGCAAGATATTAAGCAAACTGGTGATAAACATATTGATGATTACACTCATATTGTTCTCTTGAATGCTATACCTGACTCTTACTCTGATGTTAAATCTTCCATAAAGTATGGTCGGGATCATGTGAGTCTTGAAACTGTTGTTAATGGTTTAAAAAGCAAGGATTTAGATTTGAAAAACCATAGAGGGTCTAGGAGTTCCGGTGAGGTTAATTTCGTTAGAGGAAGATCTCGAAGCCTCTTTCAAAACCAAAAATCTTCCTCCGACCAAAATAACCAAACTTTTTACAAAAAGAAAGGCAAAAGCAAGTTTAGGTCTCAGTCTAGGCCAAAGAACTGAAAATGTTATAATTGTGGTGAAACGGGTCATTACATTCGTGAGTGTCCTTTGCCTAAGAAAAATAAAAATCAAAATTTCAAAAACCAGCAAAATGACCAGGCTAATATGGCTTCGAGTAGTGAAAGTAATGGTGATGTCTACATGGTCATTGAAACTGTTGATGTTGTGAATTCTGTGTCGTCGTTTTCTGCATACAAAAATGAGTGGCTTGTTGATTCTGATAGCACATTTCATATGACTCCATTTAGAAAATTATTTTCAAATTATAAGGAAGTGTCGCATGGGTCTGTGTCTATGGCTAATGAGAAAAGGTGTCAAGTTGCTGGTGTCGGTGACGTTTGTTTAAAATTTGATTCTGGTTATGGTGTGACTTTGATAAATGTTAGACATGTGCCTTACTTATGCAATAATTTGATTTCATGTGCTGCATTGGAAGATGATGGGTTTGAGGGTCGTTGGGGGAAGGGTTTGATGAAAATTTTGAAAGGGTCTCTTGTGATTTTCAAAGCTTTCAAACGTAACAATTTGTATGTTTGTGTTGCTGAGTCTAATGTTGTTGCCAACTCTGTAAATGCTGTTGTGGACAAAACTGATTTATGGCATAAACGGTTAGGTCATATGAGTTTTAAGGGTCTTGATATTCTGCATAAATCTCGCTGTTTTGGTAATGATAAACTGTCTTGCATGCCGTTTTGTGACTCTTGCGTGTTAGGAAAGCAACATGAAGTGCAATTCCCATTTCCCCCTATCCCAGTAGTTCTAAAAGCACTGAAATACTTGAATATTTGCATGCTGATGTGTGGGGTCCAACTAGAGAACCCACCCAAGGTGGAAGTTGTTATTTCTTTGTGATTGATGATTTTTCTAGAAAAGTTTGGGTTTTTCTGTTAAAACAAAAATCTGATGTGTTTGAAAAATTCAAGTCTTGGAAAACATTAATTGAAAACCAAACTGGTAAGAAAATCAAAATTTTTCGAACGGACAATGGACTTGAATTTTGCAACACTTTATTTGATAATTTATGTGTTGATTCTGGTATTCGAAAACACAAAACCGTTCCGTACACTCCTCAGCAAAACGGGGTTGCGGAACGTATGAATCAAACTTTACTGGAAAGAGTTAAATGTATGCTTGCATGTTCCGGTCTTTCTAAAAAGTTTTGGGGTGAAACTGTTTTAACTGCTGCTTATTTGATAAATAGATCCCCTTCTGTGCCTTTGAATGGTAAGTGTCCTGAGCATGTGTGGTACGGTCGTAAGATTGATTTTTTGAATTTAAAGTTTTTTGGTTGTGATGCGTTTGTTCATCAAAAAGGTGATAAACTTGAACCTCGATCGAAAAAACGTGTTTTTCTAGGTTATCTCGACGGTGTCAAAGGGTATAGATTGTGGCTTAGGAGTGAACCTGGTTCTAAGGTCGTGATTATTCGTGATGTGACTTTTAATGAATCTGAGTTTCCTTGTTTGTCTGTTCCTATGCCTGTTCATGAATCTGATACGACTCCGAGTAAGGTGGAGCAATCACCAAGTTTAATTAATTATGATGATATGCATGTTGAAACTGAAACTTTAACTGATTTACATGCTGATTCGCCTGATTTGCCTACTGAAAATGCTGATTTATTTGCTGAAAATTCTGATGCTACTACTGTGCATGATGTGCCTATTGATAATATGCCTAGAAATGAGTCTTTAGATGGTTATCAACTTGCTAGAGATAGGGTTAGAAGGAACGTTGCTAACCGACCTTCTAAGTTTAATGATTATCATATGGCTTCCTTTGCTTGTAGTATATTTGATTCGATTGATAGTAGTGAAACTAAATCCTATGATGATGTTTTGAAATTTGTGCATTCTGTTGAATGGTTAAATGCGATGAATGAGGAAATAAATTCTTTGCATGTTAACAATTTGTGGATTCTTGTGCCAAAACCTGATAATTGCTCTGTTGTTGATTGCAAATGGTTGTTTCAGGTTAAGGATGAATGTAAGTCTGTTAGGTTTAGAGCTCGTTTAGTTGCTAAGGGATTTACTCAAAGAGAGGGGATAGATTATTTACCGAAATCTTTACTCTTGTTGTGAAGTTTACTACTGTTAGAATCATGCTTGTGTTATGTGCTCAGTTTAATTGAGAATTAAAACAAATGGACGTTAAGACTGCGTTCTTGCATGGCGATTTGGATTAAAAATATATGCGTCAACCTGATGGTTTTGTTGATAAATTGAAGTTTGATTATGTATATTTGCTTAAGAAATCCTCGTATGGTTTAAAACAATCTCGTAGACAATGGAACAAGAAATTTGACGAGTGCATGCTTTCTTTAAAATTTTGAAGAAGTTCGTTTGATACTTGCTTGTATTTTAAAGTTGATGCTAAGGTGTCTATTTTCTTGTTGATATATGTTGATGACATGCTGTTTATTAGTTCTTGCATTAACTCTATCGAGCATGTGCAAAATTGTCTAAGTGCTAAATTTGACATGAAATATTTAGGAGGTGCAAAAAGGATTCTTGGCATGAACATTGTTAGAGATAGAAAATGTTCGACTATTTTTCTGAATCAGATTTCGTATGTTGAGAAGATTTTGAGTAAGCTCTTTATGTCGGATGCCCAACCGGTTAACGTTCCTCTTGCTGGTCATTTGCTGCTTTGTAAACAAGAGTCTCCCAGTCATGAAGAAGATATTGAATACATGAAAAACGTGCCCTATGCTAGTGCTATAGGTTCTGTTATGTATTTGATGGTTAGTACTAGGCCCGATATTGCTTATTCTGTGAGTTGCTTGAGTAGGTATATGTCTGACCCTGGTGAGGTTCATTGGGAAGTTGTTAAATGGTTGCTCCGTTATTTAAAACTCTCTGTTAATCTTGGTCTGAAATTTTCTAAGTCTTAAAATTGTATTTTGAAAGGATATGTGGATTCTAACTATGCTAATGATAGGGACAATAGAAAATCGACTACGTCTTATGTGTTTACCTTATGTGGCTCGTGCATTAGTTGGAAATCGCAGTTACAACGTGTGGTTGCCTTGTTAGTTACTGAAGCTGAATGTGTTGCGATTATTGAGGCGTTCAAAGAGGCCATATGGCTAAAAGGTTTGCTTTTTGAAATTTGTATTCTTGAAGGTGATGTCGTAGTATTTTCTGACAGTCATTCCGCTATACAATTGGCTAAGAATCCTATTTTCCATGATCGAACTAAACATATTGATGTGAAGTACCACTTTATACGAGATGTGGTCGCAAAAGGTATAGTTCTTCTTGAAAAAATTCCTTCTTCGAATCTCGCTGATATGGGAACCAAGTGTCTGCCCGTTGAGAAATTTGAATCATGCCTTGAAACCTTGAATTTTGATTCTTGTGATTAGGCTCTCTTAGGCTTGTGTTGTTTTGTTATAGCCTACTATGTTGGCTATAAGTTTGTATTTTTTCTCTGTTACTGACTTTTGTGTTGAGAACAGGTACATTGGAGATGGCAAATAGGTGAAAAAAAAAGGGGGGGGTGGCATACGGCGATGATGAAATCCAAAGGCTACCCTAAGCAGTAAATCGGTATTGGGCCAAGGTGGAGATTGTTATAATTATGGCCCAATCCCCGAAGCCCATACTGCAGCCCACTACCTGGCAGCCCAAAAACCACGACCCAACTCAACCGGGTCGGGCTATCCAGATCCACCTACGACTTAATTTTGGCCGTCCATCTTAGGGTATCAATCTGGACCGTTAATTTCACCTTATAACCACTCTTCAAAACCCTAGCTGCTCATTCTGAACTCTCCACTCTCTCTCTTCGGCTGCTCTCTCTCTCTCCCGAACTTTGGTCTTCTCTCTCTATTTTTCTTCTTGTCGAAAATTCAGACTTCGTGCTTGAAGATAACGTGATTCGGTTGATAGTGAGTTTGTGTGTGTGAGTGGTGCTGGGGGTTAGGGTCAACGGGGATCTCCGGTGCGCCGCCTTAGGTCTTCGTTCGAGGCTACCAGCCGTGTCAGCTGTGGTTTGGGTTTCCGGGCGCCGGGATTACTGCTGTGTAAAAAGGGGGCCGCTTTGTGGAGATCTGAGTCGGTTCTCAGATCTATGGCCTGCCCTATTCCGGCGACTACACGAGAATGGGGTTCTCGTTCCTTATTTATCGGGTTCTTTTATTGTTTAATATTATTTTATGTCTCGTTACTTTGTCTTCTATTGATTGTTATTTTCTCATGTTTCAGGAACCTGCTGGAGTCCTGGAGTGAAGACGAGACGCAACTTTCAAGCTGCTGCCAGGCCCGTGTCAAAATAAGGCTTGCTGTAGAGGATCGGGCTGAGCTGCTGCGTGCGGGCTTTCGGGCCGGGCCGGACAGTGAAGACAGAAGGAGTCGAACAAAAGTGGCTAATTACGGACAGCAAGCAGCTGTCCAGGCCCTAAACAAGATCGAAAGTAAAAAGAACTAAACTATCCCTCTGTGATCCGCTGCACCATTAGCATCGGCGGTCGACTATACCCAACATTAATTTTTTTTCAGAAAATAATTAGTCCCACATTTCTAATCGCCGGTCATATCAAATTATAAACATTGCATCAACTTTATCATTACAAAATTCTATCACAACTTCAATATCCATTCTCTCATCTTTTTGAAGTAATCACATCAATTCACAATTGTCTAAGATTATAACGTTTTTATTGTATTAACCACACTCTCAAAACAATTTATTTGTTTCAAAAGTAGAAAAGGGTCGGTGCCGTACGTCTTTAAACTATATTTTTCCAATTTCAATGGAGGACAGAGAAAGTTCTCATTTGACCAACTTTCCTCATCGCAATGTGATAACTGACTGATATATAGAAAACAAAAAAGGAAAGCAGAAAACAAGCTCCTACTGACAGGGACATGGGCTAGCAGCGCACGTACGATGGGCCCACTAATAAATGTTGGACGGGGCCCAGCCCAAGTACTACTTTCGCGTTGGCCCATTTGTTCCGTACCTGATTGGCCTGGTCTATATTATGTGGACCACCAGTTCGGTGGAGCCCATTATTGGCATATACATCAACACGTGTTAGATCTAGACTGAATCCCAAAATGGCCAAGAAAAAGTCGTGGCTGTAGAATGCATTTGGGTTTAATATAGCGAAAACTGTCGCGGGGTTCTCGATTATTTATAAGTGATGATATGATGTTAAATATTCATGTAAATTATAGGTCGGTATTTATAGTAAATGATTTTATTTTTTAGAAGGAGTATTTTTTCTAAAAGATGGGTGAGCTGTTTAATAGAGTAGCGACCTTGAATATGAGAGTGGTAAACTCTCATATAGGATAGTGACCTTTTATGATTACCAGCTCGGCGTTGAGTGATAATTCGACACTGGGTGTTGGACTTTATGATTGTTGGACCCGAATGAACAATGTTGGGCCCGAATGGGCTAATATGGATGATATTGTGGGGTCCCGGTTAACTATATTTAAGTAATCACAGGCCCAGACCTATTCTGGTAATTTGACGAGAGATCTATTATTTATGGGGATTTAGCAAATAGGATAAATCCTAATTTTAAGTCAGTTACGATATTTATGCAATTATAGCGGGAGAAGGTAACCCTAACTTGTAGAATACTTCTCTTGTCTATATAAAGGGGTTCAGGCCTCACTTTTATTTTAAGTTGTTTATCACGTTTGAGCCCTCAAAAAATATCTCTCACACTCTCTAACTTAAGCATCGGAGGACCTTCGTCGGGGTCGTCCACCGCCTTGGTTGAGGTGTTGTTTTGCAGGATCGATCAGGTCGCCAGGAGGCTCTTGGAGATCAATCAGGTCGCTGCGACGTAGTTTGAAGTTATTCAGGTTGCTGATCTCTTATTTGAGGTTATTATTCCATATTCTTGTTGACCCAATCTTTCTGGTCGCATCAAGTAGCGCCGTCTGTGGGAAAGAGGGACAACAAGTACTTGGGCGAAAGACATGAGAAAATCCGCAAACACAATATGAAGGACAGAAACATGCCACCCAGGGCCTTGGATTTTGGTCCTGGATCCAGCAAATCAAAGAAAAAGAACAAAGAAATCGATAAAGGAGAGCAGACAACACACGGACTGGTACCTCCCCCAAGAGGACCAACGATTCAAAATCTGACTGTCACACCACCACCCTCGCCAGAAAAACAGAAAGAGAAGGAACCTGAAGGAGAGCAACAGGAGAAAACTCCGGAAGTTGTCGCGCAAAAAGCTGTCCACATAGGGACGAAGGAATGAAAAGAGTTACCTAAAGACAAGCCTTGTCAAATCAAAGGATTCTTGGAAGGGCTTATGGAATTTGCACCTTTGGAAAAACAAGAAAATCTAAACAAGTATCTAGCAGGCGAACTGAGCACGGCAGGAGAGAAAGCTGATAAATGGGATGATGGGCACGTGTAGAAATATATTACCGAAAAACAAAGAAGTGGATCTCCATCGTGGAGACCATCCCGTGAGCAGAGGGGGAGCTCAAGTAAGCGAAGATATGTGAATTCCTCTAACTCCACCTCATCCTCAGAGTCCCGCACTCAGAAGTATAAATATAGAAAGAAGCTAAGGTTGGGGCGGAAGTATTATAAACATCGAGGTCGGCGACATAGTAAGCATACTAGTGAGGATGAATGCGAAGACTCAAGCACAGATGGCAAGTCCAGGGAAAGATCTCAAAAAAGTCGAGGTCGGTATCGAGAAGAGAAGGGAGAGGACGAGGTCAGGACAGGTACTAAGGCGTTCAGGGATATCTGCAGAGGCGAATGGAGGGAGAAAAACCTGACGAGGAGAAAGGACATCCTTTTTCGAATGATGTATTGCAAGTTGTGCTACCCAAGGGGTATAAAACATTGGAATTTCAATATCATGGGACGACAAATCCAATCTAACACATGCAACTCATTGAGAATGAGATGATTCTACATGGATATACGAATGATGTAGCATGCCGGGTTTTTGTATCTACCTTAAGAGGAATAGCACAAAGCTGGTTTCACCAATTGGCGCGAGAAAGAATTACTAGCTTTCGGGTGTTACGGGCGGCCTTTTTGAAGCAATTTTCTAGCGTGAAGAAAAAAATACAAAGACTGAACAGTCTCGTTTTACGATGGTGCAGCGATCAGATGAAAGCTTGAAGCAGTACATTAACAGGTTCACTAATGCCACACTAGAGGTGCCCACCGCTACAGATGAAATGAAAGCAGGGGCGTTACATCAGGGATTAAGGAGAGAGAATTTACGCAAATCTCTGGTTAAAAAAGCTGCGCAAATAAACGATGAGATTTTGGAGAGATGTAATAAATATATATAGGGGGAGGAAGCCGAAGAAGAGCATCGCATGCGGTTTGGTATGAAGTCAAGGAGACCGGAAGTAATCAGTATAAGAGGTCGGAGATCAGAAGAGAACCACGACGGGTAGTGCGCGGGCTCCTAACTGTTGGTACAGGTGAAAAGGCAGAACCTAAACTAGATATGAGAAACTGGAGTGACGAGGATTCAAACATTTGGTCTATCCTCGGGTTAAGGTATTTACTATCATGAAGCGTTTAATACCCAATGACATAAGTGTTCAGAAACCCGTACACAGCTCCCTACTAATCCCAAGTCAGATTTCTTTTGTCTGTTTCATAACAATTATGGTCATTCCACAGAGAAGTGCAGGCATCTGAAGGAGGAAATTGAAAGGCTTATAAAGGCTGGGCATTTAAAGGAGGTCATATACAAAGATAGAGAGCCGCGGGAACCAAGTCAGACATTACCCCCACCAACTCCAAGGGATCCACCTCAAAATCAGGCCAAGAGGCAGCCACAACAGGGAAATCAAAGGCAGAATGAGCCAAGAAGGGCAGGAGGATAATAAATGGAGAATAAACATGATCTCAGGAGGGCCAACGGATGGTGATACTAATAACGCACGAAAGAAACATGCCAAATTAGTTCGGCCTGGACCATGGGAGGTCACCAGTATAAGTAGGCGACCTCAAAGGGCAGGACCTATTATGTCTTTTGGTCCTAATGAATGATGCGGGTTGCAGGAGGATCATAACGATGCGCTTATAATTGAAGCTGAAATAGCGGGGTATGAGGTCGGGAGAATTTTTGTAGACAATGGGAGTTTCGTTAATATAATATATATGGATTGCATGGAACAAATGAATCTGGAAGCAAGGGTGCGACCTGTGAATACACTAATATACACGTTCAATGGAGGGCAAGTAATTACGGAAGGTGAACTGATACTCTCAGTGATCTTGGGTAAAGGTGACTTACAAGCGGAAAGGGGTTTGGAGTTTTTGATTGTTCAGGGGAGGTCGGCATATAATGCAATATTAGGGCGACCTGCTCTTAATGCGTTTCAGGAAGTAACATCTACATATCACATGAGCATAAAGTATCCTGTGGGAGAAAAGGTAGGGGTGGTCATATCGGAGCAGCAAGTCGCTAGGTCATGTTATCAGATGACAGTTAGAAAAGGCTTGAGTGACAACAAACGACAAAGGAGGGAAGATGTGCAGGAAGGTGTGCTTAGTGCAAAGAAGATGAAAGAATAATAGAACTCTGTTCCGCCACATGAAGAATTGATGGAAATTTTGTTGGAGTAAGGTCGCCCAGAATATACTACGAAAATAGGAACTCTAATGATAGAAATATTAAGGGAAGAGCTTATGACATTACTGAGAGAATTCTGAGACATTTTTGCCTTTGGGGATGGAGAACTGATAGGGGTATCCTCGGAGGTCTCACAACATCACTTGAATTCAGATCCTGAGGCGAGGTCGGTCAAACAATAAAGAAGGCATTATGGGGCTGAACTGGACAAATTAATTGAGGAAGAGGTGCAGAAGTTGTTAAAGGCGGGCCATATTTGGGAAATCTAATCCCCAAAATATTTATCTAATGTTGTAATGGTACCTAAACCAGGGCTGAAGTGGAGGATGTGTGTGGATTTACGCGACCTAAATAAGGCATGCCCGAAAGATCATTATCCGCTGCCACAAATTGATCAACTGGTGGATTCAACCTCGGGGTGCGAGATATGAAGCATGATGGATGATTCACAAGGGTATCACTAAATACCATTGGCAAAGGAGGATCAACCTAAGGTGAGTTTTGTCACCTCAATGGGAACATACTGTTTTGTGTCTATGCCGTTTGGTTTGAAGAATGCAGAGGCGACCTATCAGAGACTGGTGGACAGGATGTTCAAGGACCTATTGGGGTCCACCATGGAGGTATATGTCGATGATATGTTGGTAAAGAGCAGGAAAGCAGAATCCCATGTGGAGGACTTAAGAAAAACTTTTGTTATACTTAGACAATACGAAATGAAGCTCAATCCAAAGAAGTGTGCATTCGGCGTGCGATCTTGGAAATTTCTGGGATATATGGTTGTTTTGCATGTAATTGTGGTGTTTGTCTCGTGTTTTTAATTAGGATTTTATGTTAATTTTAGTAGTTTTTGAGTCGAGTTTTGTTAGTTTTTTCGTGTGTTTTCTCGTTTTGATTAAAATAAAGCAATTAAAATAGCTAACTATCCTATAAAATGAAAGTGCATGTTGGTAGGATGCCTCGGCCGTATGCGTTAAATGAAAATGCAAGCAACTAATGAAAATAAGCAAGAAAATGGCAATGTTTCACCGAGTACAAGCATGCAAGCACAAGGTACAACTATGCATAAAAACTCAAATAAAGCAAATTGACTAAATTGAAAGCATGAATGGACAAAGCAATGAAAATAGATGGGAAAGTTAAAACTTTAAAGAAAATAACAAGCAA
>BMAC01000102.1:1151686-1168801 GCA_014905375.1 Phtheirospermum japonicum | reverse complement strand
TCATGAAATAGCTCTCCATCCAACTGTTCAAAGGTAGCAATCTGCCTCCGAAGATGCCCCGTAGTTTGGGCCGAATAGTATTGATTTAAGAATTTCTCGCTGATCATATCCCAATCAGTCAATGAGCCAGGCTCTAGTGATAATAGCCATGACTTCGCCTTGTCCTTCAAGATGTACTGGAAAAAAATCATTTGTACTTCCTCTTGGTGAAGGCCATGAACTACAAATCGCCCCACTTCATCACAAAGTAGTTTAAAAATGCCAAGGGGTCCTCATGGACGTTTCCGTGAAAAGTAGGGAGTAAGTTAAGTTGATGTGGTTTGATTTCGACTGCCCTTGCAGTAGGTCCAAAGACAATGGCGGACCTAAAAGGTACAACCTTGGGACGTTCTAAATCGCGCTGTCTTGGTGCTCTATCTCCCCTTTGTTCCCTAACTCGATCATCAGCTCGCTCGTACTGGTCATCATGTGCGTAATGGTGCTCGCGCTCGTATGTCCTTCCGAAATTGTTTTGCTCGTAACCATGATCTTGATTCTCCACCCACTCGTTCACGTGCCTTTGATTGTTAACATAAGCATCACGCTGCAGAAAATTCTCATTCGTAAATGCCATGTTCTCGATGTTGTGTTGAAGCATGACATTGTTGTTCACCTATTCCTTTTGTTTCATATTTGCCATGTTGGGTTGGTGATTGACTATGTGGTGCTGCAGGTTAACTCCTTCGTTTCTCCACTCGTCTCGTCTCACGTTCTCCATGTATTGCTGACATTAGCCCAATTGGCTCGGGGTTGTGGTTGTCCATTCAAAATGATTGGTTCACTACCATACCCATTTCGAATGGGGCGTGGTGGTGATCTCGGTGGTGAATCTCCGTTTCTAACCGAATGTGATCCTAACATAATGTCGGGAGCTTGATCGCAAGCAAAATCAGTTGCTGTCGAGGAATTGTCCTCGGGAATAAAAACGGGTCCTGGTCTTGGCGGATTTGAACGGTGGACGTTGTCGATGAATGGCGCAAGGTCGCATTGAAGTGATCGCCTTCCTTGCATAAATTCAACAACACGTCAACGTACCAAATGGCAAAAACCAAGTGCAAAACATAAATAAAAATGAAAGTAAAAAGAAATTAAAGAATCAAAAAGAAAACAAAATGAAAAACATCATAAATTCCTACTCGTTGCTTCCCCGGCAACGACGCCAAATTTTTGATCCAAACTTTTGTGCACCCCATTTTAATAAATTAATTTAAAAGCACGTTAGTTTGCTCGCAAGAGTACGTGGTAACTGTAGGGTGATAAGTTTGACTCGAGTCATATCTCTCGAGGAAACAACTGTTCGGTCTTTCAAATGTTTTTCTCAATTTACGAATTAAAGTAAAATACATGTACAATTGGGGTTTTGAAAGATATTGAGTTGATCATTATAAACTAAAGCAAAAATTAAACTAATTATTCTAACTAGATTATAAACTACGAGCAATAATTATACTATCAATAATACGTAACCATAAATTAAACCTAATTAACGAATCTAAGATCATAAACATAAGAAATTACCACTAAGCAATGAATCATAAGAATCTAAGAATGAATAACTAAGCATGAATCAATCGCATAACTAAAGTAATCCAATATCCAATATCAAGCATAAAACGAATAAGCTAATTAAACTAGTTCTAGCATTAAATAAGAAATTAACTAAGCAATTAACTAATAAATTAACTACTAAATTAACTAAGAGTTTAGAAAACTTATTGTAACTACTAAAAGCAGTAAAAGTCTGTAGCTATTCCGGAGTTTGAACGTTGATCTTGGGCGAAGATTGAATCCCGAACTCGAATTTGATGTTTTGGACGCGTTGTTCTTCGATCCTTGATCTCCGTCTTCAAATCTCATTATGAGATGTGGGATTATTGTTATTTGAAGCTATGGAACCCTAGTTGGTCATGTATTATGTGTCTCTGGTGTCTCTCCTCTCAAAAATCTGAAATATAGAGGGTTTTTATAGATATTGCAAGTCTTGGCGCACAAGAAACCCTAAAATCCGAATTCTGGGCCGTTGCGTCGACGGTGCATCGACTGATGCGTGCTGGTACTCGGCATCGGTGCTGCCTGGGTGTGCGCGTCGGCTGGGCGGGTGCGTCGACTGACGTGTGCTTGCATTGACGCTTCAGAGAATTGCGTCGACCGTGCGTCGACTGACGCCCTTTCAGTCGATGCTTCAGAAGGTTGCGTCGACCGTGCATCGACTGACGCCCTTTTAATCGATGCTTCAGAACGTAGCATCGGCAGTGCGTCGGCCTTGTGTCGACTCACGCAGATCATGGCTCGCGTCGATGGAGCGTCGATGGTCACGTCAGTCGACGCGACAGAGCGTCTGTCTCCGTCTCTCGATCTTTTGCTACTCGTTTCGCCGGAAAGCTTGTTCTCCTATTTTTGAACATCGAACTTCGTCTATTACCTGCTGAACTCTTCCGGTTACTTAGCTGTAAGGTGAAAATAGCGAAATATCACCTATTTGCATCAATTACGAATAAAATACGGTAAAATAAGTCAAAACTATAAAAATACGAAATTATGCTTAAATCGTCCAACTTATACCAAAAACAAATAGAAAAACGAACTAAAAAGCTAATAAAAATAAGGACAAATCTACTCTAATCAAAGTGGGTTGTGGAATTGAGTGAATACGACGTGGTGTACAAACCTCGGACGTCCATCAAAGCACAAGTATTGGCAGATTTCTTACAAGAGATGGTGTATCCATCTGAACCAAGTGGCGAGACAAAGGCGTGACTATTGTATACCGATGGGTCGCCTATGGTTTTAGGAGCCGGATTGGGGATTAATTTAACTAGTTCAGAAGGAGAGAGTTTGGAGTTTGCAATCAAACTGGGATATAAGATATCTAGTAATGAGGCAGAATATGAGGCGGTGTTACAGGGTGTAAAAATGGCAAGCGACCTGGGAGCAAGGAAAGTGAGGGCGTATACAGACTCCCAACTGGTAGCCTATCAGTTTGACGGGTCTTTTGAGGCAAAATAGGAACGTGTGGCGGTGTATTTAAAAAAGTTACGAGAAGAGGTTGTGCGTTTTGAAGAATTTAAGCTTGAGCATTTACCGAGAGCTGATAATACTCAAGCTGATCAGCTCTCTCGGATTGCGGGGGCGCTGAGAACTTGTGATATCAGGAAAATCACATTGATGGAGCTATAACAAAAGAGGTCGAGGTACAGTTGATGGAGCTAAATTAAGGCAAAGAGGTCAAGGTACAGTTGTCAACAAAAGAAGCTATAACAGCGACTCGATTTTGTGTTACAAATGAAGAATTTCACAAAAGGTCGCGTTTTGGACCCTTTTTAAAATGTTTGGCCAAAGAGGAAGGATTGGAGGTGTTAAGGGAAATACATGAGGGGTATTGTGGTGATCACGCAAAAATCAGGGCGCTGGTTGGGATAATGTTGCAGGCTGGTTTCTTTTAGCCAAGAATGAAAGGTATGGCGAGCGACATGGTTAGAACTTGTAAAAAGTGTCAGATGCACGCACCGGTCATTCATATACCGGCTGAAGACATGATGGCTATGAGCTCTCCTTGTCCCTTTGCGCAGTGGGGAATCGATATCGCTGGGCCGTTTCCAAAAACACCAGGCAATAAACAAAATTTGGTGGTTGCAGTCGATTATTTTACAAAATGGGTGGAAGCCGAGGCGGTCAGGGGAATAAGTGAGCAGGACATGATGAATTTTATTTTTAACAATATTTTTTGCAGGTTTGGTGTTCCAAAGGTGTTAGTTTCAGATAATGGAACCCAATTTAAAGGGAAAAAATCTAAGATTGGTGCAAGGAAATGGGGATGAAGCAACGTTTTGCTTCTGTGGCGCATCCCCAGGCTAACGGGCAGGTCGAGGTTACTAACTGCATTATTGTGTAGGGAATTAAGCTACGACTGGAAAAAGCGGGCGGACTTCAGGAGGAAGAGCTTGCTTCGGTCTTATGGGCTTATCGAACGACTCCTTGAACCTCTACATGGGAATCACCGTTTAGCTTGGTTTATGAAATGGAAGTTGTCATCCCAGCTGAAATAGTTGGGGCTCACAGCGTTTATCAACATTTATCGTGGAAGAGAATGAGAGGCTAGCAAGAGGTGCAATCGAGACAATTGATGAGATACAAGATAAGGCTACGGCCCGGGTGGAACGTTATAAATAGAAAATTCAGGCAGCTTTTAATAAACGTGTCAAACGTTGATATTTCCAGATTGGAGACCTAGTATGAAAGCGAGCTGATGCGATACATAGTACCAGGAAACTGGATCCGAACTAGATCGGTCCGTTCAAGGTGTTACGTGGGGGAGCGTACGTACTCGAAAATGCTCAAGGCCTATGCAATCGACATCGCGTATCTGCTTATCATTTGTCTGTACCACCTCTTCAAGCTTCTGGATTTGATCTTTGAGCTCATTGGTCATGTGGGCTTTTACATTCTTTAAACTGTCCACCTGGATCTTCAGAATATCTACTTCTTCTTCGCGAGCATCCAGTTGTTGATGATCTTTGTCCATATCTCCTTGATTCAGAGATAATTGCTGGGTTTGTTGTTCCGATTGTGCTTCTAACTCATCACAGGTCTTCTGGAGATCGCAATCAGCGGACCGAGCCAACAGTTGGGTGGATAGGTTAAAGAACAGAGGCTTTAACTATATTCAAAGATGGTGTGAGTGAATGGTTAATTTATATTAAAAGAAGGTTGAATTTGAGTAAGATTACCCGGGTCATGGCGCGCTCTTGGAGAATTGATGCAATCTTCTCTGGATCATCACATTGAGCCAGCTCTTTTTCCAAGTCTGGAGAGCTTGATGTGGAAGCATCGTGAGTCTTGCGAAGACGCCGACGTTTTGGAGCTTGGGGCACTTGTTTTGGAGAGGTGCGACCTTGACTAGTCCTCTTCCCTTTGAAAATGATGGATGTAAGCAGTTGGCGCTCCTCAGCATCAGCGACCTCCTCAAGGTCATCCCTCGCAGCACGGGCGATCTCCACCTCTTCGTCCACGTTAACAACAGAAGGTCGTGGCGCCGATGTGGTTGTTGGGCTCGGTTCATCCTGCATAGTGGCTCCCTCCGAGCTCGATGAGATACAGGTTCCAATGAAGTCATCTACAAAAATGAAATATGGGGTTAAATTGAGTTACGTTATTATGAAGAATGAGGGATTTTGTAACTAAGGAGACCTACAAAATTCTGATCTGGTCAAGGCTTGATCCGGATCAATAGGTCATGAGTCAAGAACTATGAAGTTAAGTGGTCTCTCCGACCTGGTGAGTTGTATTACGTCGAATGGGCGCTTACTCCACTCAGCAAGCTGATAAGAGTATTGCTGGTAAAGCATGGGTCGTGTTCTTGAGGTAGGAGGGTTGTCTTGTTTTGGGGTATGATATTGTAGGTCGGTATTGAACGGCCAGGGTTCAGTGTTGTGAATAAAAAAGACTTTCTTCCGCCAATCGGGCACTTTTGATGAAGGGTTCACCAAGAAGCGAGGTTTCTCGAGGCGGGCTGAAAAATAAAAGGAATTCTTTTGATATTTTACTTTGAAACAACAATGGAAAAAGCTTGGGTCGGTGTTTTGCATGTAATTGTTGTGTTTTTCTCGTACTTTTTTATTAGGGTTTAGCTTCGTTTCTAGTAGTTTTGAGTCATTTCTCATTAGGTTTTTCGGTCATTTTCTCGTTTTAGGATTGAAACTTGGTATATGCATTTCTCGATGACAATTTGTGGGTTTTGAATTCAAAATTCTTATGTTGCAGGTAGCACGAGGAATAGGACTGGCTCTAAGTTGGTGAGGATTGAGTCGAGACCTTGAAGCTCAAAAATCCGTGCCGAAATGAGGAAATCGAGACTGATCGACTGCCCAGTCGACTGACCTTAGTCGATCGATAGGGCAGTCGATCGAATGCTCCCAAGAGAATCGACTGTGAGCCTCGAAAATCGACTACGCAACAGAGAGCTCCCTTAATTGGCATGGCAGTTGATCGACTGCAAGTCCAGGATTCAGAATGTTTTGACGAATTTTCCCCTACTAATAACTATATAAACCCCACAACTTGACTTGAGGCATTATCCACTCGTTCCCCAACTCTTGCATGAGTATTGGGCTTAATTCTCTCTTAGATTTCTAGATCTACTTTCTCTCTCTTAGGTTTTTGATTTAATCTTCAGGCAATTCCTTGGGTTAGTTAACCTAAGAAGAATTCAAATACTCCTTTGGATTAGTACTTTAATTGTAATTCAAGCTTTTGGAATCTCCATTTAATTCTAGTAAGCTTTCTTTTAATTTCATGCTTTGTTCTTCAATTTCATGCATGTTCTTCAATTTTATGCCTTTTGTCTTACCTCTTTGAATTCATGTTGAAAATTATGATTTGGCTATGATTTCTAGATGAGTGACACATATAGATAGTAGATCGAGTCTTAGATTATTTAAATTCTAAGTTGCTCTTGTGCTTTATTTGCAATTTAAGTTTCATGCATAGTTTTGGCTTAAATCCTAGATCTATTGCTTGATCCTTGTTATTTCATGTAAGGTTTCAAACTTTGGCGTTAATTTTCATTTCTCTTCCTATTTGTGCTTTTAATTTTAGTAGATTTGCATTTTTCAAGTTTTTATGTACATGCAAGCTTAGTTGTACCTTGTGCATGCATGCTTGTACTTGGTGAAACAATGCTTGTCTTTGCTTATTTCTTTGATTTGCTTGCATTTTCAATTAAGGCATACGACCGAGGCATCCTACCAACTTGCACTTTTTATTCCTAGCTTAATTTAGTTAGTTTATTTTCTTTATTTTCATTTTCCCTCTATTTCCAAAGCTCGAAACCCATTGATTCTCTCAATTGAATCGATCTCCAATAATACCAAGCCATGAACCTTTAATTTTCTAAAACCACGAAAAACTACACTTCAAAATGGCGCCGTTGCCGGGGATCTAACAAAATGGTGCCATTGCGACTCGGCTTGGTTAAGGCTTTCGATTTGCTTGTAGTCTCATTATATTTTTAGCTTGCTTTGTTATTTGACATTTTTTTTTGTTAAGTATGTTAGGTAATTGTAGCTATGGTGGATTCATTCCCAACATGGGAGGGCATGGTGCAAACCATGTTGGGAATGAGATATTGTATAATGGGTATGGCAACGTGGGAGGGCATGGTGCAAACCACATTACCAATGGTGGATATGGATATGGGCAACCCGGCATGGGAGGGCATGGTGCAAACCATGTCGGGTTTAATGGTTTCTCGGGCATGAATGGTTTCAATCATGCCCCGATTGGTGACACCAATAGTGTCTCTAAGCACGATCCATATTGGATGTTTGGCTCCAATATTGCAAGTGGCCTCCCCATCCGGACTATGGTGGATGTTAACAAACCTTTTTTGGGATGTGCATGGTTTGGACAGAGTGGTCATGATACCAAATCTTTCCCTTCATTCTCCTTGTTCAATATGCCAATGCCTCTTTTGGAGGACGTGTATGGGGGTCATGGACATCATGTGGGACCCGATTATGCTATTCCATATTTTGCTCCACCGCTGACTCATAATCCAGTTGTTCCTCCTCACGTGGGCCCTTGTCATCCGACTATCCCGGTGATTGCTCCTACCCCACCTCCCGAGCCAAAGACTTCTCAAGCAATGTACTCTTGTGCTAATGATGTGAACATGGATTTATCCTCTAAGGAGCTTGAGTTGATAAAGAAGATAGCGAATATGAAGGCTCGACTTGCTACGTTATCTAGCCCGAGCCCTCTGCCGCCTTATAACTCTCTTGTTACTCCTCACGTGGGCCCACTTGTCTCGGTGAATGATCCTACCCCACCCTCCAATCTGATCACTATGCAATCTTTTCCCATAGTGTCAGACTCGCCCGATAATATCCTCGATAAGTGTGGGGTGGTTGCTAATACGGTTTTCTCACCGTCGGAAGAGGACGTGGGTTCATTTCCGGATATTTTTACCTCTCTTGACCCTTTACCTTTTACTTTAAAAGAGTCTTGCGAAGAATGGGTATATATGGACTTCATCAAGGCCACGATCAAACGAGTTCATATGGAATAAAGGAGCCTTGCGGAGGAGGTTAGCCTGGAAGTCTATATTGAAATATGTTGTGTGGATGATGAGCCCCTTGCTTGTAATGACAAATCCGTTGTGCTTCAACGTAACCAAGATTCTTATGAAAAAAATTGTTTATGGGTCGTTGAGGGAAACACCGGCTTTTTAGAGGGGGAGGTGGGGATTGTTGATAATAAGAGTGAGGAATGTGAAACTCATCTTGAGGAGGAGATCATTGATGATAAGATTGAAAAGCTTGAAGAGTGCCTTTAAGGGATTGGTGATTTGTTCGAGCTAACGCATACCTATTTGGAGAAAGAGGAGAACAACCTGATTACCATCTTGGCATATTCGAATAGAGGTGAAGAGAAGAGGATGGTTGAAGTGCTTAAAATTCTTAATGGTGGTATTGGGTGGAAACCCGGAGTTGTTGAAGGAGTTAGCCCTTTGAATCCATTTCTTGAAGGGATAGTGAAAATCGGGATTTGGAGGTTGTTGTTGGAGGGCTTGATGTTTGTGATTTCCAAAAGCGAGTGGGTAAAAACCATTGATTTGGTACCAAAGACAAGCAGCATGTTCGTTTTTGAGGATGAAAAAGGGGAGTCAATGGCTACAAGGGCTAAAATGGTATGGAGGTTGTTGATCGATTCTAAGAAGTTAAACGCGACTACCAAGAAAGATCATTCCCCTCCCCCATTTGTTGATCAAAGGTTGAACAAGTTAGCCGGCCATTATTCCTATTATTTCCTAGACGAGTTTTCGGGGCACTTCAAAACCACCATTCCACCCGAAAACCTAGCCGAGATGAGTTTCATTTGCCCACTTGGAACGTTTGCTTTTTGGCGGATCCTATTTGAGCTATGCAATGTGCCAAGAACATTTCAAAGAGTGGACCCTCCCGACAAAGAGGAGATTATTTTGGTTGACCCTCCGGTTATCTCTCCACCTTGACCAAAAGAGAGTTCGTCCAGCTAATGACGTAAAACAAGCACTTCTTGAGAGGCAACCCAAGTTCTTCTCGTTTATTTCTTTTCTTTCTTATTTTATAAAAATCCAAAAATACTTAAAAAATTAAAAAACAAAAAAAATATGTTGTTGAGATTCATGTACATATTTCCTAGTGTTTTTAATTTCGTGTGATTTTCTTTTCTAGGCTTTGTTTTCCGACTTCAACCTTGGGAGATTTGATAAGTTGGTGGGTTGGTGGCATTCATGAAGCCGGGAGATACTATCCATGCTCGATTTTTGCTTGGATTTCTTGGATGCCAAGGTGGACCCCACCGAGCTCGACTAAAACTTGCTCGGTTAAGGAAGTTTCTATTCCCCCTCCTTTTACTTGGTTTCCATTAAAATACGGGCATTGCATGGTTTAAGTGTGTGGTGGACAGGTGGTTAGGGTCTGGGTGTCGAAAAGCATGTTTTGTTGTTCTTAAACTCGAGCCTTGGCGAAGTGACACTTACTATTTGCGCATTTATATGGTTGAGTCAATTTTCGTGTCATTTGTGTCTTTATTACATTGTTGAACAACTCCACATACTTGAAGGTTTAAATAGTTTACTTGTCGAGTTTTTGCATATTTATGCCTTCTTGTGTGAGGAGTTGAATTTTTGTGCTTCGTCCAAAACCCACTTATATATATAATCAACATTTACTTGTGAAAAAATTGCAAAGCTCTAAATTCTCTTTTGAATTTGCTCCCAAATTCGGTGCAAACTAGTGAGTAGCCTTGTGTGATTTATCGGCTTGCTTGCATTTTTATGGAAATTGCATTTAGGAGGTTTGATTTTGCTCGTACATGATTGAGTTCGAAAATGACCTCGAGGCACATATATCACCCTTGTTCCGGCCATATCCATATATTTAAGCTAATCTAAAAGTCCCAAACGAGCCCCCTTGAGCCTATGTCCCATTTCTTGTTAGCCGAGCTCGATTTTAGCTCTTATATCTTCATAAATTATGAGGTCAGAGTGTATGATTAGTTGACGAGAAATGTGAGGGAAATCTATTGTGGGTTTTGGGTTTTGAGTTGATTATACAAAAAAAAAGAAGAAGAAGAAGAAAAATAATACTCCAACACAAATCACGAAAAGTGATAAAGCGTGCGTTCAACAGTATAAAGCCTAATTCAAAAAGGGCTAATTTTAGTGAAAAGAAGCAAATTCAAAAAGCTTTTAAGTGTTGTGAAATAAAGTCGAAAAAGTGTGTGAGTGTACGAAAGGGTTTCGAATGAAAGTTTGGTGATTTTGGGAAGGGTGAAGCGATCATAAGCTTCGAGTTTTAAAAGTTAGGATTTTTGTGTGTTATTGATCACGTTTGATCGTGTGTTAGCCACTATATCCAAATGTTGGCAAAAATATTTTTTTAGCCCTTTAAGTGACCACACTTTGACATTTAGTCCAGTTTTTGGTCACACTTGAAAATTAATCCACTAAGTGGACTAATTGCTGATTTTTGGTCCAGTGACCGCCTAGAGCAGGTCACTGGACTAAAAATTAGCATTTTGTTCACTTAGTGGACTAATTTTCAAGTGTGATCCAAAACCGGACTAAAAGTCAAAGAGTGGTCACTTACCGGACTAAAAAAAATAATTTTAGGTTTTTGGCGAGTAAGTGTAATTAGGAGGCAATTGTCCAAAAAAATATGATATAGGTAAAAATAAAAATGAAATATTTGGGAGGAAAAAATCCCTATTTATTTCTATTTTTAATTTTAGATTGTAGGTTTTTAATTTATTCTATTACTTATTTATAACTTGTAGGTTTTTATTGTATTGCTTATTTATCAAAATGTTCGAACACATGAGTGTTGTTTGAGAAACCAGAGACGAACACCCTTATTTTGTATTTATTTTTTATCTTTTACCGCCTAGATCCGTCACTTACGTTTCACCACCCACCAACGTTCTTTCTTCTTTCTGTTTGGCGGTGGCACAATGACGACACCTATGGCGGTGGCGATGACGGTGTAATGGGCGACGCTAATGGAAGAGTTGGAGTGGTGGTGGAGGGTTGAAGGAGATGATATCTTTTAGGTATTTAGTATTTGTGGGATATTTTGACATTTTTGTTGAGTTTTTATATGGGGTGAACTCGTAAATAAATAGTGTGCGTATATTCGCTCTCTAAAATAAATTAAATGTAAATAACTCCACTTTTATATATTATGAAATAGTTTTTTGCAGATTACATTATACATCTAATTATAGTTTATCTTATTACCATCACACATATCAATAGTTTTAAACTAAGCAAAATTATTTTTTTAGTCCGATAAGTGGTCACTCTTTGACTTTTAGTCCGGTTTTAGACCACACTTGAAAATTAGTCCACTAAGTGGACTAAATGCTGATTTTTAGTCCAGTGACCTTCAGTTTTCAGTTTTTCCGGTAAAGATGACCTGCTGTAGGCGGTCACTGGACCAAAAATCAGCATTTAGTTCACTTAGTGGACTAATTTTCAAGTGTGACCAAAAACTGGACTAAATATCAAATGAGTGGTCACTTACCGGACTAAAAAAATATTTTTGCCTCCAAATGTTACATACCTTACCAAAGAGCCAACATTACAACCCATAATAAAGACCTCTTTCGATTCTTATTTGGTCATGTACTACGAGCAATTTTGAGCGTTCGATTTGTGAAATCTTGACAAGGTGCATGTATTGATCGACTCGAGCGTAAACACGTCCTATATACTAAACACTTGAGTTAATTGAGCAATCACCCTCAAAATTCTATTTGTGAGGAAGTCATCAAGTTGGCTTGCATTTGAGAAAGAGTAATACGAGCAATGCTTGATGATAGCGAGTTTATGTTGATAATCCCATCATATTAATAAGGATAAGCACAAGAATTTTTCTTCTTACATAATGTTCATTGCATGTACACTCTCGATTCTTTTCGTTGTTCCAGGACGAACAAACCGATAAGTGTGGGGTAGTTGTTTTGCATGTAATTATTGTGTTTTTCCTAGTATTTTTAGTTAGAGTCTTATGTTGATTTTAGTAGTTTTTAATAGAATTTTATTAAGTTTTTATGTGGTTTTTCTTGTTTTGTTGTTTTTCACTTTACTTGTTAATTTTATATTTTAATGGGTTAATTGGTTCAATTAATTAGAGGTTTGGTGTAATTCCTAGGTGTTGATATTTAAAATTCTCATTTAATAGGTGGCTTAAGGATTTGAAATCAAGCTAAGGCATGGAGATCAAAAATTCAAGACTAGCCTAAATAGGTGCCAAGATGCTCCAAAATGGGCAAACTTTCTTGAATGGTGGCCTATCCTCGCCTAGGATGACCTATTCTCACACCAACAAACTAGGCACAAGAAAAAAAGCCTAATCTCGTGCATGGTAGCACGCCTGCCGAGCCAACGCGCGCGTCCTGCCGAAGCCACTTGGCGCCTGTCGAGCAGCGCGCGCGCGTCCTACCGAAGCCGCCTGACACCCTGCCGAGAGCTCTCCGCACGCCCGCACACAGCCAGCGCCTAGCGTCGCCCATTTCCGCGCCTAGGCGCTTGCCTAGACGCTCGCCTACCAGCGCCTAAGCCTAGCGCCCACGCCCATAAGTCCTGCCCCAGCCTGCCGGCCACCTGTGCCCAGCAGCGCCCAGGCTCGGCCATGGCCGAGCCACATCGAGCCATGGTCGAGCCATATCTAGCCAAAATGTGCCAAAAAGCTATCCAATGGTCTAGGAAGGTGCCTCTGGGTCAAACTTGGTCAAACCCGGGAATTTCAAGCCTTTAAGGCTATTTTGGCCCAATTAAATGTAGTATAAAGAGGACACTTCTCTCATTTTGTAAAACACCTCTCATTTTCCCCCAACCCAAGCATGGGTTTGGGATTAAAAGTCCTCTCCCTAGTTTTTAAGATCTGTTTTTCTCTCTTCTTAGGTTTTAGATTTAATTTCAAGTTTTGATATAATTTCCTTTTCTAGATTAGATTTAATTTCAAGCACCTCCTTGGGTTTGTAAGCCTAAGAAGAATCCAAATACTCCTTTAGATTGTTACTTTTGATTGTAATTACATTCAATCTTTGTTTCCTTTCTTAATTCAAGTGAGTTTCCTTTCAATTTCATGTTTTATGCTTTATTTCCATGCTTTGTTCTTCATTTTCACGCTTGTTCTTCATTTTATGCTTTTTGTCTTTGCACCTTGAATTCATGTTAGATCTTAAGAATTGGCTATGGAATTTTGATGAGTGATACATTTAAATAATAGATCGGGTCTTGGATCATCTTGATTTTGAGATTTTGCTATGCTTTATTTGCAATTTTATTTTCATGCATAGTTTTAGGAGAAATCTTAGATCTACTCTTTGTTGCTTGTTATTTTCCTTAAAGTTTTAAACTTTCATGTCAACTTTCATTGCTCTTTCAATCCATGCTTTCAATTTTTGCTAATTTGCATTATTTGAGTTTTTATGCATAGTTGTACCTTGTGCTTGCATGCTTGTACTTGGTGAAAATTGCATTTTCTTGCTTATTTCCATAATTGCTTTGCATTTTTTATTTGAGGCATACGACGAGGCATCCTACCCACATGCAATTTCAATTCCTAGGATAGTTTAGATAGTTTATTTGATTTATTTTCATTTTCCTTTATTTTTCCAAGTTTAAAACACATTAAAACCTTCAATTGAATCGAATTCTGATAATACAAAGCCATGAACCCGTTGATATACTTTCAACACCACGAAAACTCATCTAACAAAATGGGGCCATTGCCGGGGATCTAACAGTCGGGCTGAACATTATAATATGCACATAAGATTACATATCCAACCATGAATCTTATTGAGTTAGGAGTTAGCTGGAGAAGGGGAATTTTGAATTTATTTGCAGTAGAGATAAAAAACCAGTGGACAGGAAATCTAAAACCTGCTTTTAAAAGTTCATCAAAAAATACAATATGGTCAGGTGGAGGATGGTTATGGTCAGTTTGTAAGATATTTGGCTTGACTATTGTAGCAGTATCAGGGAGATTGAAAGCTATCTTGAACTCTTCAAACTTTTCCCAATCTGGGAGCAGCCAGTAGTTATCTTTAACTACCCTAGTGGCTTGGGGTAGGGGAAGCAGGTCGGCAATAGAAGATGGATGTGCTACTATTACGGTATTCTCTAGAAAATGTTCGGATTGAGATTTGAAGAATGAATTGGGTATGGTTAGAGGAATGCCCTCTAGAATGTTTTCAATCTCAGGTTGGGCTGGAGAGGGGTCCTCGGGTATTTTTTTCGATTGCGGCTCTAGCCTCAGTAAGCTCTAGTCTGGGCCTCAATATTGGGCCAACTGACGTCACCTTCCGGTTCGTCAAGGCCGGGCTGTGGCGAAGGAGGGTTTTTCGTCTTCTTTTAAAAATAAAGGGTTTTTCAATGGAATCGGAGTGAGGGGAAGGTTGTGGGTTTTGAGAATCGGGAGTGGAGGATGTTGTATTCATCATCAACCAAGTATTGGGGAGAAAGAAAAGAAAGAAAAATTGAGAAAATACTCAGCAGATGCAACAATTGCAGAGAGAAATTGAAATTAGTTGCTATTATGAAGGATTAGGGGGACTTACCCATTATTGATGTTGTTTCATTTTGGAGATGAACGTCGGTATATTGTGATTTTTTTTGCAGAATTCTATGAGAAAGTAAGCTTTTTTTCAGAGTAAAAATGGAGTTTTGCTTGTGTTTTTGGTAGAGTGAGGATGGGTTGAAATGAAAGGGTTTAATATGTTTTGGGGGGGGGGGGGGGGGTGAAAAGCTGAAACGACAGAAAGGAGCGGGAAGTTGGTAGGGTTTTGTGGATTATTTTGGGCCTTTCATTTCTGGCCCAGTGTATTAAATATATTACTAGAGAATGGGGTAATGACACGTGTCTGACATGCTGTCAGAGGGCATTTAATGATCTTTAAAGGGATGTAATGGCTGGGAATGGCGTGTTTGGACTTCTTAAAAAAGGTCATGGTTATGTTTTTCTGAAGTATTGTGCACGCGTATGACTTTAGGTCGGCAAAGGGTGATTTTTATAATTATGGGCCGACAGGTATTCCAGGTCGGTAATCATATATTTTGGGGACTTATAAGCGACCTCTTCTTCTGGAGGGTGAATTCTTTCCGCGGGTTGAGCGAGCTGATTTTTGGGAGGTCGCGATTTCATGTGGTGAGCTCTTGGTGGATGAATGATGTTATAACTCGATATCGAGAGCTGTGTTATGGAGAGTTATGGTATGATATTTTGGTAAGTTAACAGAATGATTGAGTAAAGTTTTATGGTTAAGTCTTCAAGTAAGTGGTCGATGCATTCTTTTTACATATTCTACCTGATTTCGTGCCTCAATCAGCCAGAATATGGTGGACTAGCTGATACGACACTAAAGATTCATGCAAGCTATATGCCGGTATTTATGGTAAGCGACCTCATTTCTCGGAAGGAACAATCTTTCTAAGAGATGGGTGGGCTGTTTTATAGAGTAGCGACCTGGAGTATGGGAGTGATAAGCTCTCATATAGGGTAGCGACCTATTATGGTTTTACTAGCTCGGCGTTGAGTGATTGATCGGCGCTGGGTGTTGGGCTTTATGATTATTGGGCCCGAATGGGCTAATATGGATGGTATTGTGGGGTCCTGGCGAACTATATTTAATTAATCAAAGGCCCAGGCCTATTCTGGTAATTTGGCGAAAGATCTATTATTTATGAGAACTTAGCATACATGAGAAGTCTTAATTCTAAGTTAATTACGGTATTTATGGAATTATAGCGAGAGAAGGTAACCCTAGCTTGGGGAATACTTTTCTCGTTTATATAAAGGGGTTCAAGCCTCACTTTTATTTTAAGTTGTTTATCACGTTTGAGCTCTCAAAATATTTCTCCCACTCTCTAACTTAAGTATCGGAGAACCTTCGTTGGGGCCGTCCACCGCCTTGGCTGAGGTGTTCTTTTGCAGGATCGATCAGGTCGCTAGGAGGCTCTTGGAGATCAGTCAGTTCGCCGACATAGTTTGAAGTTATTATGGTTGCTGATCTCTTATTTGAGGTTAGTATTCCATATTTTTGGTGTTCCAATCTTTTTGATTATATCAAGTGACTATTAACGTGTATGCTTTTATTGAAAATACGAATATTTACATTAAAATTATAATAATTGTTTGAAAAATAGGATAACACACAAAATTAACAATAATATAATAGACTTGGTAAGTGAATATAGTCTTTTTAAGATTGTTAGGTTTCTTGTGAAACTAATATTTTTTGGAAATTGAATATAACAAGTTGAATGAAGATATTGCCATTGTGTGTATTTTGTATCGTGTTATATGGATCATATTGGGAACGTGCATTTTGTAACAGCAGGTGTCGGATAATTATTCGTGCATTATCTTCTTTATTATTACCATCATGCAAAATATTCACTTCACAATACAAAAAATTGTCGGTAAATGTTCACTAATATCCTACTATTACTCTAGACTAATAAAAAAAAGTCTGGAGAATTAATAAGATGTGCAAAAGATATTTAGATTTACAAAACAAATAAATGAAGTTCTCTCCCTCTCTCACCTTAGGTAACGCGTGATTAGTTAAGTAAAAATTCCATACCAATACTTCATAATACAAAAATTAATATAGTATAGTAAAAAATCAGTACATTATAATACAAATATATTATAGTACAAAAATCAATACATCATGCGGATAAAATATTTATAAAAAATCAATACTTCAAATACAAAAAATAATACATCATAATACAAAAAAAAAATACATTATGGTATCGGCTCAGATGACCTAACAAGTTATAACCCGTCAATCTGGCCTAAAACAAGTGTTTAACACACACACACACACACTCTCTCTCTCTCTCTCTCTATATATATATATATATATATATATATATATATATATATATATATATATATATATATAGGGTTGGGTTCAAATGAGAACCCGTCATTATATGTGAACCTAGGGACTCATCTTGACCATTAGATTGAATAATCTTGATGGTTGAGATCATGACATGTCAGCATGGTAATAATA